>ONZH01028340.1:0-54214 GCA_900303285.1 Rhinella marina
CACAGTACAGGGATAATAAACACAGTGATGTCACAGTACAGAGATAATAAACACAGTGATGTCACAGTACAGGGATAATAAACACAGTGATGTCACAGTACAGAGATAATAAACACAGTGATGTCACAGTACAGGGATAATAAACACAGTGATGTCACAGTACAGGATAATAAACACAGTGTGATGTCACACAGTACAGGGATAATAAAACACAGTGATGTCACAGTACAGAGATAATAAACACGAGTGATGTCACAGTACAGGGATAATAAAACACAGTGATGTCACAGTACAGAGATAATAAACACAGTGATGTCACAGTACAGGGATAATAAACACAGTGATGTCACAGTACAGGGATAATAAACAGTGATGTCACAGTACAGGATAATAAACACAGTGATGTCACAGTACAGGATAATAAACAGTGATGTCACAGTACAGGGATAATAAACACAGTGATGTCACAGTACAGGGATAATAAACACAGTGATGTCACAGTACAGGGATAATAAACACAGTGATGTCACAGTACAGGGATAATAAAAACACAGTGATGTCACAGTACAGGGATAATAACACAGTGATGTCACAGTACAGGGATAATAAACACAGTGATGTCACAGTACAGGATAATAAACACAGTGATGTCACAGTACAGGGATAATAAACACAGTGATGTCACAGTACAGAGATAATAAACACAGTGATGTCACAGTACAGGGATAATAAAACACAGTGATGTCACAGTACAGATAATAAAACACAGTGATGTCACAGTACAGGGATAATAAACACAGTGATGTCACAGTACAGGATAATAAACACAGTGATGTCACAGTACAGGGATAATAAACACACAGTGATGTCACAGTACAGAGATAATAAACACAGTGATGTCACAGTACAGGGATAATAAACACAGTGATGTCACAGTACAGAGATAATAAACACAGTGATGTCACAGTACAGGGATAATAAACACAGTGATGTCACAGTACAGGGATAATAAACACAGTGATGTCACAGTACAGGGATAATAAAACACAGTGATGTCACAGTACAGGGATAATAAACACAGTGATGTCACAGTACAGGATAATAAACACAGTGATGTCACAGTACAGGGATAATAAACACAGTGATGTCACAGTACAGGGATAATAACACAGTGATGTCACAGTACAGGGATAATAAACACAGTGATGTCACAGTACAGGGATAATAACACAGTGATGTCACAGTACAGGGATAAATAAACACAGTGATGTCACAGTACAGGATAATAAACACAGTGATGTCACAGTACAGATATAATAAACACAGTTATGTCACAGTACAGATATAATAAACACAGTGATGTCACAGTACAGGGATAATAAACACAGTGATGTCACAGTACAGAGATAATAAACACAGTGATGTCACAGTACAGAGATAATAAACACAGTGATGTCACAGTACAGGGATAATAAACACAGTGATGTCACAGTACAGGGATAATAAACACAGTGATGTCACAGTATAGGAAATAAACAGGATTCACAGTACAGGGATAATAAACACAGTGATGTCACAGTACAGGGATAATAAACACAGTGATGTCACAGTATAGGGATAATAAACACAGTGATGTCACAGTACAGGGATAATAAACACAGTGATGTCATAGTACAGAGATAATACACACAGTGATGTCACAGTACAGGGATGATAAACAGTGATGTCAGAGTACACAGATAATACACACAGTGATGTCACAGTACAGGGATGATAAACAGTGATGTCAGAGTACACAGATAATAAACACAGTGATGTCACAGTACAGAGATAATACACACAGTGATGTCACAGTACAGGGATAATAAACACAGTGATGTCACAGTACAGAGATAATAAACACAGTGACATCACAGTATAGAAATAATACACACAGTGATGTCACCATACAGGGATAATAAACACCGTGATGTCACAGTACAGAGATAATGCACACAGTGATGTCACAGTACAGGATAATAAACACAGTAATGTCACAGTACAGGGATAATAAACACAGTGATGTCACAGTACAGGGATAATACACACAGTGATGTCACAGTACAGGGATAATAAACACTGTGATGTCACAGTACAGATATAATAAACACAGTGATGTCATAGTACAGATATAATAAACACAGTGATGTCATAGTACAGGAATAATACACACAGTGATTTCACAGTACAGATATAATAAACACAGTGATGTCATAGTACAGGAATAATACACGCAGTGATTTCACAGTACAGATATAATAAACACAGTGATGTCATAGTACAGATATAATAAACACAGTGATGTCATAGTACAGGGATAATAAACACAGTGATGTCACAGTACAGAAATAATAAACATAGTGACGTCACAGTACAGGGATAATAAACACAGTGATGTCACAGTACAGGGATAATAAACACAGTGATGTCACAGTACAGGGATGATAAACACATTGATGTCACAGTACAGAGATAATGCACACAGTGATGTCACAGTACAGGATAATAAACACAGTGATGTCACAGTACAGAGATAATGCACACAGTGATGTCAGAGTACAGGGATAATAATCACATTGATGTCACAGTACAGGGATAATAAACACAGTGATGTCACAGTACAGGGATAATAAACACAGTGATGTCACAGTACATGGATAATAAACACAGTGATGTCACAGTACAGGGATAATTTCTGTACTCACTATTTGATGTCATTTAATTAAT
Source organism: Rhinella marina (assembly GCA_900303285.1). Lineage (NCBI taxonomy): Eukaryota > Metazoa > Chordata > Amphibia > Anura > Bufonidae > Rhinella > Rhinella marina. The sequence goes on from ONZH01028340.1 coordinate 2,767, forward strand.
GTGACGTCTGCAGATGTTTATAAAACACACCTAGGTTTTACAGGAGGACAATAAGAAAAAATATTTTTCATCAGACCTCAGCTCACAGCCCCAATCAGACCCCCAATGTTAATAAGACCCCAATAAGACCTCAGATCAGATCCCAATGTGAATAACCCCCCAATCATACCTCATATAAGAGCCCCATGCCTCTCATATAAGCCCCCAATGCCTCTCTGACCCCAAATGCCTCTATCAGCCCCCAAATGCCTCTTTTAGCCTCCAGTGCCCCCATCAGCCCCAAAATGCTTCTTTTAGCCCCCAAATGCCTCCATCAGCCCCCCAATAGCCTCCATCAGCCCCCAAGCCTCCATCAGCCCCCAATGCCCTCCATCAGCTCCCCAAATGCATCCATCATCCTCCAAATGCCTCCATCAGCCCCCAAGAGCCTCCATTAGCCCCAAATGCCTCCATCAGCCCCCCAAATTCCTCAATCAGCCCCCCAAATGCCTCCATCTGCCCTCCAAATGCCTCTTTTAGCCTCCAGTGCCTCCATCTGCCCCAAAATGCCTCTTTTAGCCCCCAAATGCCTCCATCAGCCCCCAAATGCCTCCATCAGCCCCCCAAATGCCTCCATCAGTCCCCCAATGACCTCTATCAGCCCCCAATGGCCTCTATCAGCCACCCAAATGCCTCCATCAGTCCCCCAAATGCCTCCATCAGCCCCCTATGGCCTCCATCAGCCCACCCAAATGCCTCTTTTAGCCTCCAGTGCTTCCATCAGCCGCCAAATGCCTCCTTCAGCCCCTAAATGCCTCCATCAGCCCCCAAATGCCTCCATCAGCCCCCAATTTCCTCCATCAGCCCCCAATGGCCCCCATCAGCCCCCCAAATGCCTTCATCAGCCCCCCAAATGCCTTTTAGCCTCCAGTGCCTCCATCAGCCCCCAAATGCCTCCATCAGCCCCCAATGGCCCCCATCAGCCCCCCAAATGCCTCCATCAGCCCCCCCAAATGACTCCATCAGCCCCCTAAATGCCTCAATCAGTCCCCCAAATGCCTTTTAGCCTCCAGTGCCTCCATCAGCCCCCAAATGCCTCCATCAGTCCCCCAAATGCCTCCATCAGCCCCCAATGCCTCCATCGGTCCCCAATACCTCCATCAGCCTCCCAAATGCCTCCATCAGCCCCCAATGCCTCCATCAGCCCCCCAAATGCCTCTTTTAGCCCCCAATGTCTCCATCAGCCCCCCCAAATCCTCCATCAGACCCCCAAATGCCTTCATCAGCCCTTAATGCCTCCATCAGCCCCCAATGGGCTCCATCAGCCTCCCAAATGCCTCCATCAGGCCCAATGCCACCATCAGCCCCCCAAATGCCTCCATCAGCCCCCCAAATGACTCTTTTAGCCCCAATGCCTCCATCAGTCCCCAATGTCTCCATAAGCCCCCCAAATGCCTCCATCAGCCCCCCAAATGCCTTCATCAGCCCCCACTGCCTCCATCAGCCTCCCAAATGCCTCCATCAGCCCCCCAAATGCCTCCATCAGTCCCCAATTGCCTCTATCAGCCCCCAATTGCCTCCATCAGCTCCAATTGCCTCCATCAGCCCCAAAAATGCCTTCATCAGCCCCCCAATTGCCTCCATCAGCCCCCCAATTGCCTCCATCAGCCCCCATCAGCCACAGAGTATATAACATAAAAAAGCACTTACCTCTCCTGCTAATGGATGCTGCCGCTCCTCTGCTCCAGCATTCTTCTTCCCCCTGCAGTCGGCTGTTCTGTGCACTGGCGCGCAAAGCGTAAGGTCACAGAGCGCCCTCATGCTGTGTGCAGCCCTGCACAGCCGAGAAGAGTACCAGGAAGCGGTGAGTACAGAGTCTTCACCGCTTCCTTGTCCTCCGGTGCTAATGAGCGCTTCCATAATGGAAGCGCTCATTAGTATTCATCCCATAAGACGGAGGGGCATGCGTGGGCCGCATGACATGGCTTCGCCGGCCACATCTGGCCCGCGGGCCGTAGGTTGGGCATCACTGGTATAGAAGAACTGCTGGAAGAAAAGCTCTCTCCCTCCATCCTCTCTGTGCCTGTCCTGCAAGTCACCAAAAGAGCTGAGACATAAGAGGAAAATACTGATGCCGGTGGGGGAGGGGTTGTCAGGGGAAAATACTGTTGCCAATGAGTGAGGGGTTTTCATGGCACAATACTGCGTGGTGCAGTGGTGAGGGGACAATACTGCTGCCAGTGGGGGAAGGAGTTGTCAGGGGACAATGCTGCTGCCAGTGGAGGAGGTATTTTCAGGGGACAATACTGCTGCCAGTGGAGGAGAGGTTTTGAGGAGACAATACTACAGCCAGTGGAGGAAAGGTTGTCAGAGGACAATACTGCTGCAGAAAAGATGTGTGTTCAGGGCACAATACTGCTGCCAGTGGGGAAGAGGTTGTCAGGAGACAATAATGCTGGGTATTTTGTACTTCAGGGGATTGTTTATTTGGCGCTGTTGGGAATATGTTATGCTGCATTGTAGTACTTGATACTGCTGGGGTGGCATTTTATGTTGTATGGTGGTGGTTATTTGTAGATATATGCTGTACGTTGGTATCGGAATATGCTGGGAGGTATTTTGTGCTTTATCATGGCATCTGTTGTTGTTGGGGAGGGTAACGTATGTCTCTGACCATGTGATTAGGTATTTCTGCGTTTCACTTTTATTTCCTTGCTTGTTTTGATGGTTTACATACAGGCATGACCAAGTAAAGCAAAGGATTAAAGGATTAAAGCTTCTGCTCCTGCAATCTAGAGGAGCAGGTCGGGTCTCCCGCTGTCAGAGACCCCCAGGAGAAGACTAGTTTACTACCACTACCGCCTTCTTGGTGCATAGCGTTTAATGAGCTCTATTCAGTGAATGGAGGAAGCAGCCATGCTGCTTCCTGCAGTGAATCATACCTCACAAGTTAAGGGGGTGTAATACTTGGCTTGCCAGGGGCGCTGGCAACCCTCACTATGCCTTTGCTGGAGATCACTACAACACAGAGCAGAAGAGCGGGATTGTGAAGAAAATGAATGCAGAGAGCACTTCGTAGTGAATCTCCACCTCCTGGGCACTTTTAGGAGCAGAATCGGGGAGAATATAAGTTTACATTCAATATTCTTGATGACAAAACTGCTGACAGATTCCCTTTAAAATGAATAAAAGATATAGACACAGGGCTGGACACCATCTCCTTCTGTTTGGTTTTATGACGTGTCCTCTGTTCTAGGACATTGTGCTCATGGCTGACTTGACTGTGTATAGAGATCTATATGGAACCATTATCCTCTATGAAAGGAAATTTGGTTGTTTTGGAAGAATATCTAAACCTGACAAGCTGTTCCTCAGGTTCTCCAGTTAACTCATCATTGCACTTCACTTATTTCTTAAAGGGGTTGTTCACCTTTGGGGGGGGGCCTTTCTGCCAGAACGTCCAACTATGCTGGATCGGCAGAAGGAAGCATACTTACCTGCTCCCTGCTGCTGGAATAGAGCTCCTTCAGTCCCCTGTTTCTGCTGTCTCACTCCGGTCTCTGTGTGTCAACATCCTGTTTGATGTGGGTCACGTGGCTGCTGCAGCGGTGACATGTCTTCCATGTGTCACAACAATGGGACCTGTGAGGCACTGCGGCGGCCAGTCATTGGTTGCAGTGGTCACATGACCCACGTCAAACAGGATGTTGACATGTGGAAACCAGTGCGAGGCGGCGGGTTACCAAAGGAGCCAGAACCCAGCAACAGGGATTACAGGTCCTGCTATGTAGGAGGAAGGGAGTCTGTTAAAAAGGTCCCCAAAGCTGAACGATCCCTTTAAGAAGATTATATTTGTTTTGTGTCTACAGCTTCTTTGCAGACTAACAAAGGTTACAAAGCACAAATCTATCCAACACTTCTTGCCAATACTTGAGCCAAGCTTCCTGCATTTATCTGATACTGGGTCAGGATTTCTAACCGGATTTTCATTTTTTCCCTAGACAACATCCTAAAATCAAAGACAGCCATAAAAACTGGAAAACCCTAACGACACATATATATTAGTAATATATGTCTACAGCTTAGGTACTTATAGGAATGCCTCAACTCCATCTCCTACCAGCTATAAAATAATAATAATATTTAAGAATCTGCACAAATTTTCAAAAAATAAATAAATCACAGACGCATCAATCCTGTTTGGAAAACGATCTTTATTCCCATGCCGGTCCAGGATTTTACGAACAGTTAGGAAACCTATATTGTATGCCCGCTACCCTGGTGGTCATTTGTAAGGGTTGTTTATAGCTGCGGTACCTCTGTTGCAGATTCTATAAAAAATCAAGGACAAAAGTCCTGCGTGTAGGACTTTTTTTTGTCCCAAAAAAAAAATGGTTCCCGAACAGAAACAGAAACCAAACGGACTGTTCAGCTCTGTCCTTCTCAGTTTTAGTCCACATCCAATCCGCATTTTATGCAGACCGCAGGCGGACCCATTCACTTCTATGGGGCCGCAAAAAATGCGGACAGCAGAACATGGAAGTCATCTGTGTCTGTATGTTTGTTCCGCAAATTCTAGAACATGTCTTTTTCTTGTCCGTTTTGCGAACAATAGCCATTTCTATATTAGGCACAGAGGAAAGTGCACACGGCCGGTATCTGTGTTTTGCCGACTGCAAGATACACATAGTCGTGTACATGTAGCTTAAAGGAAATCTGTCACATGGTTTAGGAGGAGACAGGCTGTTTGTGTGATCCTAACCATGTGACTGATCACATGGTCATGACATCATTGAAGGTCCTTAAAAGCTATGGTGAATGGAGTGTTTCTTCTCTGCCTGGTCCTGTCAATCAACAGAGCCTCTAGGAGCAGGGGTAACGCCCCTTGCACCTAGAGGCCTTATTAGCATAAAATAAAAGTTCATTTTATATAAAAATGGGGGCACCAGTAAATAAAACAGATATATATTTGGAATCAGGTGACATTAGCACATCTCTAATGTCAGCCTGATTCATACCGAAAAAACTGGTGACAGAAACCCTTTAACCTAAAAGTATGGCTGTGTTCAATAAAGTACCTTCTCTCCAGCTGTAGTCTTGATCCTTTCTTTGGACCTTTGCTTTTATTTTCGTTTTTCTGATATGCTAATTTCTTCTGAAGGAGCCCAGAGGGGCGTTACTATCGATAAACTAGTAACGCCCCCTCCTGTGCCCAGCCCGCCTTCTTATTTATCTAAAGCACTTCTCTTCAGGGCAGGAGTAACGCCCACATTAGCATGCCTGGCCGCCGCCCCCCTCGGCAACGGCACAGCAGCGATCATGTGATGCGTTCCACACCTCAGTACTAAGCTGCGGTGCGTTCCACAATACACCGCTCACGTGATCTACTGAGGAGTGGTTTCAATAGCTGCTGTGCCGTTGCCGAGGGGGGCGTCGGCCAGGCATTCTAATGTGGGCGTTACTCCTGCCCTGAAGAGGAGTGCTTTAGATGAATAAGAAGGCGGGCTGGGCACAGGAGGGGGGCGTTACTGGGCTCACTTTATCGATAGTAACGCCCCTCTGGGCTCCTTCAGAAGAAATTAGCATATCAGAAAAACGAAAATAAATGCAAAAGTCCAAAGAAAGGATCAAGACTACAGCTGGAGAGAAGGTACTTTATTGAACATAGCCATACTTTTAGGTTAATACAGTCAAATCATGTGACAGATTTCCTTTAAAGGGGATGTCTCGCTTCAGCAAATAGCATTTATCATGTAGAGAAAGTTAATACCAGGCACTTACTAATGTATTGTGATTGTCCATGTTGCCTCCTTTGCTGGCTGGATTCATTTTTCCATTACTTTTATACACTGCTGGTTACGACCACCCTGCAGTCCATCAGCGGTGGTCGTGCTTGCACATTATAAGAAAATGCACTAGCCTATGAGCAGTCCCACAACCCCGACCACTAGAGAGGCCAGTGTTTTTTTTCCTACAATGTGCAAGCACGACCACCACTGATGGATTGCAGGGAGGTCATAACCGTGAAAATGAGCAGTGTATAATGTGATGGAAAAATGAATCCAGCCAGCAAAAAAGGCAATATGAAGAATCACAATACCTTAGTAAGTGGCTTGTATTAAAGGGGTTGTCTCACTTCAGCAAATAGCATTCATCATGTAGAGGAAGTTACTACAAGCCACTTACTAATGTACTGTGATTGTCTATATTGTCTCCTTTGCTGGCTGGATTCATTTTTCCATCATATTACACACTGCTGGTTATGACCACCCTGCAATCCATCAGCGGTGGTCGTGCTTGCACACTATAAGAAAAAGCTGTAGCCTATGTGCAGTCCCACAATCCCGACCACCAGAGAGGCCAGCGTTTTTTCCTACAGTGTGCAAGCACGACCACCACTGATGGACTGCGGGCGGTCGTAACCATGGAAACGAGCCGTGTATAATGTGATGGAAAAATGAATCCAGCCAGCAAATGACGCAATATGGACAATCCCAATACATTAGTAAGTGCCTTGTATTCAGTTTCTCTACATTATAAATGCCACTTACTGAAGTGAGAGACAACCCCTTTAACTTCCTCTACATGTTGAAGTCTGACAACCCCTTTAAGCAAAATGGTTTATCTTTTAATGTTAGATGATTTTTGAGCTGATATATAAAATCATATAAACAACATAAAATCACCAAAACCCTAAGCATCTTTCATGGGGAAATCACTTTATTTTCCTCTCTTTTATTATCAGTTTAATTGAGGAGGGGTGAAGGCAGAATTCCTCCTGTGGCATGCTTGGCAGAGGAAACCCTTGTGGTTGGGCTGCACTACGCATGCCCCCTGCCTCCTCCTACCATCCAGATGGAGAGCAGGGCTATGTGAGGGGGATTCCTGGGCTGAATGGGGGGTTTCCTTTAGTCTTTTCTCCATCTTGCTGCTCCATTATTCCAGGCACATTAGTCCGGGGCAGGCTGGCAGCTGGCAGGGCACAATGAGGGGGGCTCCCAGCAGCAGCACAGACGCATCAGCTGCCATTTCCCCTGTGCAGCTCTGTCCTCCATCTTCCTGCTAAATCTCCCAGGCTCTGGGCTCTCTTCTCTCCCTGTGGATTATCTCCTTATTATTTCCTCGTCTCCCCCATCGACCTAGTTCTTATGTGGTGGCTGCGTTGAGCAGGGATGAGAATCTGCAAGATGGTGAGGGTGGCAAGTGTGCTGGGTCTGGTGATGCTGAGCGTTGCCCTCCTCATCCTCTCCCTCATCAGCTATGTGTCCCTGAAGAAGGACAACATCTTCACCACCCCCAAATATGCCAGCGCTGGGGGCCCCAGGATGTACATGTTCCACGCAGGATTCAGGTAAGGAAGCGATATTGATACATTGTATCAGTTCATCACTGAGGGAGGGGGGAGGGGCTGGCCTGGGCTGATACATTGTATCTGAGGCAGTATTTAGGTGGGGGAGAGGAGCGGGAGGTAAGGGTCTCTACTGGAAAGGTGGGTGCTGCTTTGGCACTGCTGAGATTCTACATCATGGCCCCTGCCTCATATGTATTCCGTGGGCATCTGCCTGGCGCAGGCGCAGTGTGGTGTGCACCTCGGAGGGCTTTTGCACTCATTAGAAGAGGTCATCATGTAATGCATCAGAGAAGTGACGTCATAGGCGGGATTAACCCTTTGGTTTGCATTGTTATGGTTTGCTTTTTTTAGCATAAGGTGACTATGAGAAAAGAAAAATGGGGGATGGGGGGAGGTGCTGCTGTCCCAGGTGCTGATTGCCTGGCACAAGGTCTGATGAGTGGTCTCCAACCTGTGGCTGCAGAACTACAACTTCTGTCGGTGCACACGTGGGAGTTGTAGTACTGCAACAGCTGGAGAGCCACAAGTGGGATGCCAGTGTTCTAGAGGGTCCTAGGGCAGAGTTGGTGAAGAATCGGTATCTTGATAGGTGGAGTAGTCATTTGCATTTACCTTATGGGCATGAGAATGTCCTCAACACGTGAAATGGCAAAAATCTCAAGTGTCTCTTAGTCACAGATCTTGGTGACGATATATTGACCACTTCCTTACCAGGCGATTTTCAGTTTTTTGGGTCAATTTTTTCAATTTTGTTTTTTACTCCCTGCCTTCCCAGAGCCACAACTTTTTTATTTTTATTTTTTTACTTTTTTTGGTTAACACAGCTGTAGAAAGGCTTGTTTTTTTTTTTTTTTTTTTTTTTTTTGGGGGGGGGGGGGAATTTGTACTTTCTAATGGCACCATTTCATACTCCATGCTACCGTATTTAGTGGGAAGTTGGAAAAAAATTCCAAATGGGGGAGAAATTGTAAAAAAAAAACAACCTTGCAATACCGCCAGGGTTTTATGGATTTTATTTCTACAGGGTTCCCTAAATGGTAAAAGTGACCTGTGTCCTTCATTCTTCAGGTCAGAAAAATCACAGCGATACCGCATTTATATCCTTTTTCTTTTTGTTTTAATATTTAAAATCAATAAAAACTTTGAAAATACATTTTTTTTTATTGGCATCGCCATATTGACCCCCATAACTTTCTTAGAATTATGTCTATGGAGTTGTGTGAGGGCTCGTTTTTTGCCGGGCAGTCTGCTGTTCTTAACGTATTTACAGTGTTTATAACTTTTTGATTCCAATAAATTTTATTAGATTTTTTTTGAGAGACAAAGCGACCAAAAAAAATGGTGAATCAGCCAGTTATATATTTTTTTCTTACTATATGGTATAAATATGTTTATATTTTGGAATATGGCAATGCCAATAATCTTTATTTATTTATTTTTTATATAGGGGAAAGTGATTCCATTTTTGACATTTTTATATCCAGAACAGAGCCCCAAATGTGAAGGAGGGAGCACTGCGCATGCACAGCCGCCCTCCATTCATTATCTATGGGGCCGGCGAAAATAGCCGAACGCTGACTCGGCTATTTCCGTCGGCTCCATAGGAATGAATGGGAGCGGGGACCGCGCATGCGCGGTACGCTCCCATTCATTTCTATGGGGAGCCGGCTTGGTGGTGGCCGGACCGGAGTCCTCCAGCCACCATCTTGCGGGGCTCCGTTCTGGAGGTGGGACCCACACTTAGAAGACAATGGGGGTCTTCTAAGTGCGATATGCCCCCATTGTCCATCATGTGACAACCCCTTTAACATGGAATTGTCTGGTGACTTCTCCCACAGACTGCAATGATTTAACACTTCAGCCTATGGAGATTCGCTGTGTTCCTATGGAGCCCTGCCATAGACTGGACCTGACAGGAGTCTTCAGAGGACCTGAGGCTGCCATAGCAACAGAACAGCTCCCTCGGCATTGTCGCAGGCACCTGGCAGCTTTGGCTCCCTCTTAGATCCTGAGCGGGCACCATCTTTAAAGACCCCACATCCACAGTGTATTTACAGCAGGTGGTAGAGAAGTGGTTAAGTTCTTGTAAAAGTCATCTTTTGCTTAAAGGCCTTCTGTCAGCAGGCTGACTGCAGACATGTACGTGGTCAGCAGAAGACATCTGTCTTGTTTCCATCCTCAGTTGTGCTGCATCTCAAAGAAAAATGAATTTTTAATATATGCAAATGATCCTCTAGGAGTAATGGGGGCGTTGCCGTTCCATCTAGAAGCTCTGTTCTCCCTCAACAGCCACGCCCTTTGCACATTGATCGACATGGTCAGGCAATGTAGATGCCATCACTCCTGGTCCTGACTTCTCCTAAAGTCTTGTGCGCTTCAGTACCTGGTGCAGGGGCAGTACAGGAGAGGGGTTTGCCAGCAGTTCTCTTCTGTACTGCCCTTGCACCAGGTACCGAACTGTGCAAGACTTTTAGAAGAAGTCAGGACCAGAAGTGATGACATCTACATTGCCTGACCATGTCCATCAAAGTGCAAAGGGGGCGGCTGTTGCAGAGAGAGCAGAGCCTCTAGGAGTAACTCAGAAGAAACTTGTTGCCACTTTGCAGAAAAGAACTATGCTAGACACATTGGCACATACAACATCCCTTACTTCTATAGAATGGCACTAAGCTCTTGACTCTCACCTTGACTGGCACCATAACTATTGAGTCAGGACTGTGACCATGACTACAAGATTAGCATTATGTCTTTGAGACTACTACTAAGGCTTTTGGACTACAGCATAGCCATGGCTATGCAGTTGGCACCATGGCAGCTGGCACAATAGACATGCAAAGCCAATGCAACAGCTACGATTGTGAGACCCGCAGCATAGCATTGACTGTAAGCAGGGGCGTAACTACTATAGCGGCAGACCATGCGACTGCTATGGGGCCCAGGACAAGAGGGGGCCCAGTCTTAGTTGGGATCATCTCCTCTTCTACTGGAGGTGAAAAATTGGTCAGGACTCAAAAGGAACAACTTTTAGCAAATGCAACAGTGGAAAAAATGGCCCAAGGATCACTGAAAGGGGTTTAGGTGGAAACCCTTCTGTCCTGTGTGGGGGGCCTGCTATGGAGCCTTTACTTCTTTATGTACTCCACTGATAGTGGTTGTGACTATTGGACTAACACATTGCCAGGCCTGTGCAGATGGCGCTATGCAGGGGCGGACTGGGAAATTAACATGGCCCTGGAAAAAATACTAAAAGTGGCCCCGTTTTGTAGTCAGGTCGAAATTGATGGAAGGCAGGACCAGCAATACCATATTGTGGCACATTATACCGCCCCAACAGAGCCAAATACCACAGTCCATCATAAAATACTGCCAGCAGCACAAAATACATCCCCAAAAACTTCCACTGGCCAGCCGTGAGCAGGGCCCAGTTGGTTCCCTGGGCATCGGCCCACAGAGAAATTTCCCTGTAGGGTCTATGGCCAATCCGCCCCTGGCGTTATGGCCATGACTATAAGAGAGGCACTACAATCTGAGCTATAAGGGCGGCATTATGCCAATGTCTTGAGTGTTCTTGGTATTGTCTTGAGGGGATGGACAGGACTGGTTTGGAAGATGTAGGAGTATTTAGGAGTAGTAGATATATAGATGATGCCAAGGTTAGAGTTCTCAGATGTAAGGGGCTTATATCTGACAACATTGCACCCTACATACCTGAGCTTCTCTCTCCAATATGGCAGGAGACAGGGTCAGAAAGCCAAGAAAGGCCACACTCACAAACTGAAAGATCCCCCTCCCCACCATTGTCCTCGCTCATTCATTCCACGTTGGAACACCTTGTGGTCAGATATACCAGCACTGGATGCGGTGCTTGAGCTTTCTATCCCGTCCCAGGCCTGAGCTGTGTATAATTCACCTGCATTACGATAAAAGCGACCATACATTGGCTTGGAGAAAGGTTGCGGACTCTGTGCATCTCAGGTCTGCAGCGTCCTCCCCTCCCCCGTTTCTCATTGTACTCCTTTAAGAGAACACACTGTTAAAATGCTTGTAATCTGGTATTTGGCAGATGCTGTGCCTGTTTAGATTAAATGCGAGCACTTACCAGCAGCACAGCCGCAATTTCAGTCACGTGTATCATACAAATCCTCTGGTTTGAGCAGATTAAGCTAAACAACTGGAGTGTTTCTGAGGAACGCGAGTCATTGTGCCGCAACAGCTGGGCGCGAGCTATGCCATTGTCTCTAATGGTACTACGCGTACAATTGCAAAAAGTGCCATGAAATGATGATCAGATCATCATCCAACTGCACAATGCATGAGGTTAGTACATCATTTAGGGAATCAGGGGCCATTGTAGCCTTTCCCTTAGAGCAGCAGGCTCCGCGGTCAGAATACTGGGAGTTGTAGTTTCCCAGAAGCTGGAGTGACACAGATTAAAGAGCGCAGCTCTAAGGATATTTTATACCATTGCATGTATTCTACTGATAGCTCTTCTTTTATAATTATTATTACGTTACATGATACATCCGCCATCACAAACAATGTTTTATTCTTTAAGTCCTTCCATTTTCCTTATGTGCAGACTATGGTCTCCATGGTAACAGACAACTAACAAGCACTGTGTAGTCAGGTTCTGCCATCATGTTCTCTTCTGTCTGTCTTCTACTTCTCTCTAACCTACCTAATGTAGGGAAAAAGTGGAAGAAAGTATGAGACTGCAAGATTATACCACAACATTTATTTACTATCTGTTACCATGGAGATTTATTGCCTCCATAGGAGCTGTAGACACCAAACGATAGGAAAGTTAAAAGAGGTTCTCAAGGATTTTCATATTAATTGCCTGTCCTCAAGATAGGTCATCAATCTGAGACTGGCAATGGTCCAACACCTGGCACTCCCGTCTATCAGATGTTTGATGAAGCCGCAGCACTCACCGGAGTTCTGGTGAGCACCGCGGCCTTGTTGCAGTTTTCCAAGAATAGCACCGTAAATGGGACTGAGCTGTGTCTAGGCCATGTGACCGATGAACATGATGTCACTGGCCTAGTAAAAGGCCTAAGTGCCCATGGAGTACCAAGGCCTCTTCATACAGCTGGTCGGCCGAGGTGTCGGGAGTAGGACCCTCACCGATCAGATACAGAGGACCTAACCTGAGGATTTGACCATCAGTATGAAAATCCCAGAGAACCCCTTTAAGTTAAGTCCTATTGCAAAGGTGCTTCATTTTTCATTTTAGATTTTTTGGGGCAATATAAAAGTAATTGCAAAGGAGGACATAGCCTTTCATTTCCGCCATCATTCAAGCTCCTTAGTCACTAAAGGAACAGCCTATAATTCTATATACAGGGGTGCACCTAGCCTCTCTGCTGCCTGAGGCGAAAACTGAAACGGCGCCCCCCCCCCCCCATGCCAATTTCTTAACCTAACCCCTTTGCCACAATGAAAGTGCTCATTGCCCATGGCCCTTCTGCTTGCCCTGACTTGCCCCTACCTGGTGCTGCTTGAGGCGATCGCCTCACCTGGCCTCATTGGTGGTGCGCCCCTGTCTGTATAGTCATGCAGGTTTACATGTTCTGACCCAGGGGAAAGACGAGTAGTCACTCTAACACAGTCACTCTGAAAAGGCCTAGATTTATGTAACTGTCCATGTCAACGGAAAGCTGAGTGTCAACCCCGATGGGAAGTATATTGGCTGCCATTACTGGTTGTCACCCAGCACCCATTAGGAAATTGCTGATGGACTTTACACCAGAGGACAGCTTACATATTAGCGTGTGGGGGAAGTGTTCTTTGAGTGCTGACCGTGCAGAATCCAGTAATGCATGGCACGTAGGTCTGCAGTGGGTTATTGGTGGAGGTCCAAAGCTAAAATCAAGCCTTCCCCACCCATCATGATCACCTCTTCTATCGCGTCCCTTGTAGAAATATAACCAATGGTGGACCTACATAGGAGAGGGTCTGTCTGCAAGAAAAGTATGTGGGCCATTGGCAAGTGCTCATCACAGAGCTCCTCAAGGGCCAGATCATGTCCAGCATCATGTTCATGTGACCTAAGTTGTGGTCTGATGGAGACTGCGGATTCCTCAGATGTAAATCTGGTGCTGGCCATATATGTCTGTGGAGAAAGGAGCTCTGGTCCCCGGGGTCTTGTACCAGTTGCAGATATTTTCGGGTGTTATCATCCTAAATGATACAATCTAGTTCAACTGCCTGATTCAGTATGGCAATAAGGGATGCAGAGGTAACAATGGCCCCTGGGTCCTGATATATGAAGGGGCCCCAGAGAAATTCTGCAGCACCTGAAATGGCACATAATGGTTTGGGACACAAGAGCTTCAAGTTAAAGGGCGTCTGTCAGCAGTTTTGTACCTATGACACTGGCTGACCTGTTACATGTGCACTTGGCAGCTGAAGGTATCTGTGTTGGTCCCATGTTCATATGTGCCCGCATTGCTGAGAAATATGATGTTTTAGTATATGCAAATGAGCCTCTAGGAGCAACAGGGGCGTTACCATTACTCCTAGAGGCACCACTTTCTCTGCAACTGCACTTTGATTGGCAGGGCCAGGCAGTGAAAACATCATCATTTCTGATCCTGTCAAAGTGCAGAGGGCGCAGCAGTTGCAGAGAGAGCAGAGCCTCTAGGACAGAGATCTCAAACTCGTGGCTCTACAGCTGTTGTAAAACTACAACTTCCATCATGCCAGGAGAGTCTACAGCTATTGAGGCATGCTGGGAGTTGTAGTTTTGCAACAGCTGGAGGGCCACGAGTTTGAGATCCCTGCTCTAGGAGTAATGGCAACGCCCCCATTGCTCCTAGAGACTCATTTGCATATAATAAAACCTCATGTTTCTCAGCAATGTGGCACATATGAACATGAGACCAACACAGATGCCTTCAGCTGCCAAGTGCACATGTAACAGGTCAGCCAGTGTCATAGGTACAAATCTGTGACAGATGCCTTTTAAAGGCTATGTACACCTTCAGAGGCAATTTCTTTGGATGGTGGCATGTTATTCATTTATGGCTAAAAATCATATTGTCAATTGGCCTTTATTAAAAATACTGAGTTGTTCTGTCACAAAGGGTTATCGTTTTTTTCTAGCTGTGTGACTGGTATTTTCACTTTCACTATCTAATAAACCTTATCTCTAAACTACTGAGAGGTAATAAACACTTATTTAAGCCACATTCTTATCAGTAAGATAAGAACTGAGCTATAATGAGTGTTTATAATGTCAGAGAGCAGAGATAAGGAGTCTCTCAGCTCCTGGTCTGACGGAAAAGACAGAAAATCCAAAGGGTGGTACTAGAGAATCTAAGCTCTGTACAGAAAAAAGGATGCCATATTTTTAATAAAGACCAATTTAAAAAAATTTTTTTAGCTCAAAATGATTACAATGAAATAATTAAAAAAAAATTACCCCCAAAGTATACATAGCTTTTAAGCTTCTGATCACTTCATAGCTAATTAGATTTTACGCTTAGGAGTCTGTGTGCAGGAATGTCGACCATGTCCTAGAGCAAAATGTGCAACGTTGTAACTATGAAATAGCTGAATGACGAGGGAGACCCCAGGACTTTTCCTTTAAGGGGTAAATGCTCTTGATGCTTCACATCTATCCTTCCTGGAGATAATAAGTAATGGGAGACTTTTTATATGTTGCCAGGTCCCAGTTTGCAATGAAGTTTTTGGATCCATCTTTTGTTCCAATAACAAATTCTCTGACACAAGAACTACAGGAGAAACCAGCCAAGTGGACGTTCAACCGAACGGCATTCGCTCGACAGAGGTAAGTGGCTGACATATAATCACTAGCTCCTTGTCCTTGGTTAACAGTCACTATGTCTTAGGCTCTATTCATATTTTGTATTTTCTCTACGTTCATCTGAAATTGTCGGAATTGTCGTTAATTTTGAATGGCTATCGCAGCAATTTTTCTGTCCTGGAAATGCAGAGCCGGACACCAACAGCCACTATCAGTACATAAAGGCCGATATCACTTACCTCTCCTCACACCCACCTCCTCTCCAGCAGTAGGTCTGACTAATGGAGTCTAGGGTCTGAATTTTGTGGTATGGCCTGGGGTCTAAATTATGGGATCTGGTCTGGGGTCTGAATTATTGGATCTGGTCTGGGGTCTGAATTATGGGATCTGGTCTGGGGTCTGAATTATGGGATCTGGTCTGGGGTCTGAATTATGGGATCTGGTCTGGGGTCTGAATTATGGGATCTGGTCTGGGGTCTGAATTATGGGATCTGGTCTGGGGTCTGAATTATTGGATCTGGTCTGGGGTCTGAATTATGGGATCTGGTCTGGGGTCTGAATTATGGGATCTGGTCTGGGGTCTGAATTATTGGATCTGGTCTGGGGTCTGAATTATGGGATCTGGTCTGGGGTCTGAATTATGGGATCTGGTCTGGGTCTGAATTATGGGATCTGGTCTGGGGTCTGAATTATTGGATCTGGTCTGGGGTCTGAATTATGGGATCTAGTCTGGGGTCTGAATTATGGGATCTGGTCTGGGGTCTGAATTATGGGATCTGGTCTGGGGTCTGATCTAGGTTCTGAGTTTTGAGGTCTGAGCTAGGATCTCAATTTTGAAGTTTTGTTTCTGAATGTGAAAGTCTAATTCTTGGAGACTGGTCTGGGGTCTGAATTTTGGGGCCTGATCTAGGTTCTGAGTTTTGAGGTCTGGGCTAGGATCTGAATTTTGAAGTTTTGGTTCTGAAATGTGGAAGTCTGATTTTTGGAGTTTGGTTTGGGGTCTGAATTTTGTAGACTACAATAATTTTGGGGTGAGGTATGTATTAAAGCCTATCCAGACAGAATTTTAAATGTAAAGGGTTGTTTGGCCCGCCAACATTGTTTATCACCTATTTAGGATAGATGGTAAATCCAACCGCTGGGACCCTGACGATTACAAGAACATGGGTCCCTTCTGTGAATCGGGCGGTAGTGCACATGTCCACTACTGCTCCATTCACAGATAGTCCTTAGGGATCTCCATTCTCATGAGAAGTGATAAATGTTGTTTGCAGGACACGCCCTTTAGCTGTAAATGGTATCTGAGATCACAACTGTGGGCAGTCAGGTCTCTCTATATTGTATTCACTGTAGAAGTGAGGAAAATATACCAAGGACTATTTGTAAAAAAAAAAAAAAAAAATGAGAAGCTCCGCCGCATGGTAAGCCACACCCTAGAAGCCAGTCCCTGCCAAAGCCAAGTGTCCCCAAAAAAACAGTTCCAAACAGGAACCAGCTGATCAGTAAGCCAGAGATCTCCCCATCCATTGCTCCAAGTGCTCTGCTAGATATTTATTTTGGGCTGGTAGCTCAGGAGATGTGTTCTTGACCAAGGGGCATGTCCTTTATGCTGCAGCCCTCTCTCTATCACAGCTAGGGGGCATGTCCCCTCTGCTGCAGGTCTGTCCCTATTACAGCTCAGGGTCTGTGTCCTTTCTGCTGCTGCTCTTTTGCAATCACATTTCAGGGGATGTATCTTTTCTGATGCAGCTCTCTCCCTATCACAGCTCACAGGGCATTTCCTTTCTTCTGCAGCTCTTTCCCTATAACAGCTCAGAGGGCACATCCTTTCTACCGCAGTCCTCTCCCTATCACAGCTCAGGTGGTGAGTTCTTTCTGCTGCAGCTCTTTCCTTGTAACTGTCACAGCTTTTAGCAGTAGATCCAGCTGGTGGCAACCAAAGGATGAAACTGAGCATGTGCGACCACCTCAGCAAGATGCACATAGAAATAAGGAAAAGAACAAACAGCAGGTGGCGCTATACAGATACAGTTTATTAAATAACTCCATAGCCATACTACATTTTTAATTACATGCTGTCACAAAAGTGTTCAGATCCGGGTGCTGGTTTAAAAAATGTAGAGTATTTTAATTTTTTTTTTGTGGGACATCTCATTGAAGTCATGATATTTGGATAAAAAAATAGAAATTCTAGGGATGATCAGGTTGTATTTTCTTAATTTGTTTTCTCTTTTTGATATTAAAGGAGAGAAATCCTGCAGAATGTGGACGTCATCAGAAATTTTTCTCTGACCAAAAACAGTGTACGGACTGGTCAGTTAATGCATTACGACTACTCCAGTCACAAATACGTATTCTCCATCAGCAATAACTTCCGATCGCTTCTTCCTGACGTGTCGCCCATTCTCAACAAACATTATAACATCTGCGCCGTGATAGGAAACAGTGGCATACTCACAGAAAGTCAGTGCGGGGCGGAGATAGACAGCGCAGACTTTGTCTTTCGTTGCAACTTTGCCCCGACGGAGGCTTTTCAGAAGGACGTGGGGAGGAAGACTAACCTGACTACCTTCAACCCCAGCATCCTGGAGAAATATTACAACAACCTCCTGACCATTCAAGATCGGAACAATTTTTTCTTACATTTGAAGAGGCTAGATGGCGCCATATTGTGGATCCCAGCGTTTTTCTTTCATACTTCGGCAACAGTCACCAGAACACTGGTCGACTTTTTTGTTGAACATCGTGAACAGCTAAAGGTCCAGTTGGCTTGGCCTGGGAATATCATGCAACATGTCAACAGGTAAAAGACTGTCTGAATTCTAGATCTTAACTGTAAGGATCAGTGATCCCATCAATTAGTGATCGCCAGTGATCCCATCAATCAGTGATCATCAGTGATTTCATCAATCAGTGATCATCAGTGATCCCATCAATCAGTGATCATCAGTGATCCCATCAATCAGTGATCATCAGTGATCCCATCAATCAGTGATCATCAGTGATCCCATCAATCAGTGATCATCAGTGATCTTATCAATCAGTGATCATCAGTGATCCTATCAATCAGTGGTCATCAGTGATCCCATCAATCAGTGATCATCAGTGATCCCATCAATCAGTGATCATCAGTGATCCCATCAATTTGTGATCTCATCAATCAGTATCACCAGTGACCCCATCAATCAGAGATCATCAGTGATCCCATCAATCAGTGATCACCAGTGATTTCATCAATCAGTATTCATCTGTAATTCCATCAATCAGTGATCATCAGTGATTCCATCAATCAGTGATCATCAGTGATTCCATCAATCAGTGATCATCAGTGATCCCATCAATCAGTGATCATTAGTGATCCCATCAATCAGTGATCATTAGTGGTTCCATCATTCAGTGATCATATCAATCAGTGATCATATCAATCAGTGATCATCAGTGATCCCATCAATTTGTGATCTCATCAATCAGTATCATCAGTGACCCCATCAATCAGTGATCACCAGTGATTTAATCAATCAGTATTCATCCGTGATTACATCAGTCAGTAACCATCAGTGATTCCATTGATCAGTGATCATCAGTGATCCGATCAATCAGTGATCATCAGTGATTTCATCAATCAGTGATCATCAGTGATCCCATCAATCAGTGATCATCAGTGATTCCATCGATCAGTGATCATCAGTGATCTCATGAATTAGTGATCATGAGAGATCCCATCAATCAGTGATCATCAGTGATCCCATCAATCAGTGATCATCAGTGATCTCATCAATCAGTGATCATCAGTGATCTCATCAATCAGTGATCATCAGTGATCCCATCAATCAGTGATCATCAGTGATCACAGCAATCAGTGATCATCAGTGATCACATCAATCAGTGATCATCAGTGATCACATAAGTCAGTTATCATCAGTGACCATATCAGTGAGTGATCATTAGTGATCTCATCAATCAGTGATCATCAGTGATTCCATTAATCAGTAATCATCAGTGATCCCATCAGTGATCATCAGTGATCCCATCAATCAGTGATCATCAGTCATCCAATCAGTGATCACATCAATCAGTGATCATCAGTCATCCAATCAGTGATCACATCAATCAGTGATCATCAGTGATCCCATCAATCAGTGATCATCAGTGATCCCATCAAAAAGTGATCATCAGTGATCCCATCAAAAAGTGATCATCAGTGATCTCATCAATCAGTGATCATCAGTGATCCCATCAGTGACCAATCCTCTCAGTCACTCAAAGAAGTCAGATTACTAATTAATATATTATAAATACAGATGACCAAATGTATTCAAAACAAAACAGATTCGACACCAATTTTCTAAAAATTAGAGTTGCTCAATTTTTCTCAGTCTTGTTTTCACACTGGCCACTAGAGCAGACACAATATGATGATGCCTCCAGTTTTCTGCATTTCACTTATCCACTTTGCTGTATAGATTGAGACAATATGAGCAGTGTCATCTCATTTTCATTAGAGTGTGGAGAATGTATGGATCCCTACTTTTGAATGCATGAAAATAACCTAATGTATGACATTTTCTGTGATTTGACTCACATTATATGAAATTAATGAAAGAGCAATTCCCTTTAAAGGGGTTATCCCATGATTGATGTAAAAAATGAAAATCAGACATCATATAGGACATGCCAATCTCTTTCTAACAAAGCTAGAACCAGCCCTGTACCTCACATGGATCCAGAGATATTCTCATTCATTGCTCTGATTGCTTTGCTAAATTTGATGGCAGTTGAAGGATGGAACTGAGCATGTGCTTCCATCTTACTGAGCAGGACAGAGAAATTAGAAAAAGAGAAAACAGCAGATGGCGCTATACAAATAGATTTCAATGAATAACTTGGTAGTTATAATACATTTTTAATTACTTGCAATAACAAAAGTATTCAGATTCAGGTAATGTAGAATAAGTTTCGTGGGACAATCACAATACTGTAAATATTCAACTTAGCTTGTCAGGTAATAAACAAATAAAGCCAGAAATATGCTGTGAGTGGTTGTCACCAGGGGCGTAGCTATAGGGGGTGCAGAGGTAGCAGTTGCTACCGGGCCCAGGAGCCTGAGGGGGCCCAAAGACCCTTGTGCCACATAAGAAGACACACAAAGTACTGAGGGAAGGGGGGCCAAGCAAAACTTTTGCACCAGGGCCGATGAGCCTTTAGCTACGCTCCTGGTTGTCACCTCCCTTCCCCCACTGATATAAAAATCCTTTCTCAGCACTGGGCATTACTGAGCACAAGTCCTAAAGCGGAAATGATAATATGAAATCTGAGATGATGAGAGCATTTTCCAGGGTGTTTGCTGCATCATGTGTGCTAATATAATTTGTAACTTAACCCCCTAATTGCCACTCCTACATGTTTTTACCCGCTGCTGCAATGGGATTTTATCTTTCAGTATGTAGAATAAGGCCTGCGGAGACGTCACGTGCCACCCCGGAGCCAAGCTCCTGCCGCAATGGCCTAGGTCAGGGAAATAGCCACTCTTGGCTGTTTAACGCTTAAAGTGACCATAGCATGGTTAACGGGAAATTCCGAACACATTTCTGTACAGTCAGCCCTGGGACCTAGAAAGGACCCCCAGGGTTATCCGTACCCTAATCCTGCAGTGTTGTCCTAAAACTAGTCTGGGTCATAGTGATACAATGTAGTAGTGTACTCTAATACATTCGAATACATTGTAAGTATAAAATATGTCAAAAATTTATCCCTCAATGGGATTTTTAAAAATGAGCTAAATGTTCTATTAAAAATAATTTAAAAAGTCCACAAAAAATGTCTAAAAATGTTGGATTTTTTATAATAAAATATATTTTCATACATTGCACCAAAACACCAAAAATAGACTTATTACAGATGCACAAAATAATAACCTGAATAATTAATATAACAGATCATTGACTGTGAATTGTGAACAGTATACAATTTTTTTTTAAAATGCACTTTTTTGGTATTTGGCTTGAAGTTGTCATATCTGTAGCCATAGCTACATAAAAGAGTCAGGGCTGACATTGTTGCTACAGTGGTCCTGGATCTCAGAGGTTTATAATCTAGCGGAGAATCCCGGCGGCGGCACCACAGGGGAAATTAAGAATTTAACAGTTCTCAGTTCATGGGTCCTCGGTTTGTACCTTCTCTCCGCTACATGTTAAGAAATCCTATGAAACTACTGTTTTGCTATGCATATCTTGTATTTTAAGGAATACACAGCCTTCCAATAAACACCATGGAGGAGATTTATCAAAACTGGTGTAAAGGAAAAATGGCTTAGTTGCCCATAGCAACCAATCAGATTACACCTTTTATTTTCCAAAAGAAGTTCTGAAAAATGAAAGGTGGAATATGATTGGTTGCTACAGGCAACAAAGTCAGTTTTCCTTTACCCCAGTTTTGATACATCTTCCTCATTGTACCGTATTTTTCACCCTATAAGACACACCAGCCCTGGGTTTTGCAGGAGGAAAATTTTAAAAAATATATCTTAGCTCAGACCCCAATCAGATCCCCCAATGTTTATCAGACCTCACATCAGACCTCTCATCAGACCTCAGATCAGACACCCAATGTTAATTAGACCCCCAATCAGACCTTAGATCAGACTCCAATGTTAATCAGACCCCCAATCAGACCTCAGATCAGATGCCCAATGTTAATCAGACCTCAGATTAGACCCCCAATGTTAATCAGACCCCCAAACAGACCTCAGATCAGACCCCCAATGTTAGTCAGACTCCTAATCAGACTTCAGCTCAGACCCCAATGTTAACCAGATCTCAGATTAGACACCCAGTGTTAATTAGACCCCCAATTAGATCTCAGATCAGACCCCCAATGTTAATCAGACCCTTAATCAGACGTCAGCTCAGATCCCCAATGTTAGTCAGACCCCCAAATAGACCTCAGCTCAGACACCCAAGCAGACCTCAGATCAGACCCCCCAGGCTAGTCACACCACACATCAGACCTCAGATCAGACCCCCAGGCTAGTCACACCACACATAACACCTCAGATCTGACTCCAATGTTAGTCAGACCCCCAATCAGACCTCAGATCAGATGCCAATGTTTAATCAGACCTCAGATTAGACCCCCAATGTTAATCAGACCCCCAAACAGACCTCAGATCAGACCCCCAATGTTAGTCAGACCCCCAATCAGACCTCAGATCAGATGCCCAATGTTAATCAGACGTCAGCTCAGACCCCCAATGTTAGTCAGACCCCCAAATAGACCTCAGCTCAGACACCCAAACAGACCTCAGATCAGATCTCTAATGTTCATCAGACCCCAAAACAAACCTCAGCTCAGACACCCAGTGTTAATTAGACACCCAAACAGATATCAGATCAGACTCCCAATGTCAATTAGACCCCCCAATCAAACCTCAGATCAGACCCCCAGTGCAAGTCAGACTACACATCAGACCTCAGATCAGACCCCCAGTGCTAGTCACACCACACATCAGACCTCAGAACAGACCCCCAGGCTAGTCACACCACACATCAGACCTCAGATCAGACCCCCAGGCTAGTCACACCACACATCAGACCTCAGATCAGACCCCCAGGCTAGTCACACCACACATCACACCTCAGATCAGACCCCCAATGTTAATCAGACTCCCAAAAAGACAACTCATTAGTATTTGCCCTATAAGATGCACTACCATTTTCTCCCCACTTGTGGGGGGGAAAATGTGTATTATAGGGTGGAAAATATAGTATGTTTCCTCTTTAAATGCAGGTAGTTATCGGTTGCAGCAGGTTTTTGTGTGCGGCAATAAAGGCTGACACCTGTACTTTCCCTGATGCCTCCATATCCACCGCCGACTGACAAACCTCCATGTGACACATTAATAATCTCAAATTATTTCTCCGTCTTCGCTTTTCCCATTGTCAGATTCCAACTCCAGCCTTTAAATATGATTTGGCATTTCATCAAGATCTGTAAGCTGACCAAATCTGATTTGCCAGTTTTTATTACGACCGTCCATCCATTAGTTTTTTATAGTCCTCTCACACAGCGAGTCGTAATTTCATTGCTCGACCTTTATTGAGTCTTCGTTGCTACACTTGGAAGAACCCCTAACGGAGATTGGCAAACCATGGCTGATGCTGGCTATGAAATGTGATATCAGCCGGGTTAATTGCCCAGTGGAAGGGGGGCTGGTGGTAGAAAAAGAGGGCAGCACTCTGAAAATTTAGGTCAGATTGTGGTCCTCCTTTTTTATATCATTCTACAACATACATTTACTGATATCTGAATTTCTTATTTTTTGCATAGTGATGAACATAGAGATATTGGGGAAGATATACTAAGACTGGTGTTATAAAGTGCGTCAGCACAGAACGCACAAAATTTATTAAAGGGGTTGTCCAATTATGTAAAAAAAAAAATGAAAAATGCAAATATTAAAATTTAAAAAAAAATTATTAAATTTTTTCCTGTTGTCATGCAAAACAAATAAAATAAGCAGGGGCGTAGCTATAGGGAAAGCAGGGGAAGCGGTTGCTTTTGGGCCCAAACTCAGAAGGGGTCCACCCAGAAGGAGAATAAAAACATTTTTTTGTCGGGGCCCCCTCAACAGTATTATAAAATGGCATTATATTATGACAGTGTAGGAAACTGACAGATCAGCTGCCGGGCCTCGTCTGAGAAAGCAATCTTTACTATCCAAAAGAGTGGGGGTTGCATGGGAGGAGGGGGTCCCCGTTCAAAAATTTCTGTGGGGTCCAGTTATTTCTAGATACGGGAATGAGAATAAGTGATATTGTCAGATCCGAAAATGTCCAAAATATTATGTTATTTATAATGAAAGCCAAAAAAAAAAATGGAATGCCACAATTGTCATTGGTTGCTCATCTCACGTCCCAAAAAGAGATGAAATTTAAAAAATGATCAAAAAGTTGTATCTACCTCAAAATGTTATTAAGAGAAACAAAAAAAAAACAACCCGTACGCAAAATTAGGGATCACAGAATTTTTTTTTAAAGTAGTAAAATTTGGTATTGTCCTCATCCTAGCGATCTGTAGAGTAAGGGTAACATTTCAGATTTACTGCACAGGGAACACCGTAAAAGCGACAAAAAACAATGACCTTTTTTTCTGCTCCACCTTACAGAGCTTTTTTTTTTTTTACACTTTTTCAGTACATTATATGGAACATTAAATAATAGCATTAAAGGGGTTATGCCATGAATAAAGTAAAAAATTAAAATCAGACATCATACAGGACATGACAATCTCTTTCTAACAAAGCTAGAACCAGCCCTGTACCTCACATGGATCCAGAGATCTCCCCATTCATTGCTCTGCTAGATTTCATCAAGCTGGCTGCTCAAGGGGAGTGTCTTTTCTGCTGCAGCTCAGGGGGCGTGTCCATGCTCTCCCTATCACAGCTCAGGAGGCGTGTCTCAGCTCTTCCTATCACAGCTCAGGAGGCGTATCTCAGCTCTCCCTATCACAGCTCAGGGGGAGTGTCTCAGCTGTCCCTATCACAGCTCAGGAGGCGTGTCTCAGTTCTCCCTATCAGAGCTCAGGAGGCGTGTCTCAGCTCTCCCTATCACAGCTCAGGAGGCAGTTGAAAGATGAAACTGAGCATTTACGGCCTTCTCAGTGAGCAGGTCAAAGAAATAAGAAATTAAGTGGTCCTATACAGATACATTTTACTGAATATCTCATTAGCTATACAAAACTTTTAATTACATGCAATTACAAAAATATTCAGATCCAGGTGGTGGTTTGAAAACTGTCAGAATATTTTTGTGGGACAACCCCTTTAAATAAAAAAAAAATAAAACAAGCCCAATCACCCTGTGTACATGAGACTTAAAGACGGCCATAACATGTGTTTGATGCTCAGTAAATTCATGATTGTATTCATGATTGTGAATTGCTTTAAATTTCACACATTCATGTTTTTCTATTTTATGTTTTTTTTGTGTGTTTTTTTTTCAGATATTGGAAGAACAAACACTTATCTCCCAAGAGGCTGAGCACCGGCATTCTCATGTACACCTCTGGCCTCCTCCATCTGCGATGAAATACACTTGTACGGGTTCTGGCCGTTCGGCTGGGACCCTAATACAGGGAAGGATCTTCCATATCATTACTATGACAAAAAAGGGACAAAATTTACCACCAAATGGCAGGAATCCCACCAGCTTCCTGCAGAGTTCAAACTGCTGTACAAGATGCACAGGGAAGGACTGACCAAGCTGACCTTGTCACATTGTGCCTAAGAACAAAACAGGAAACGTGAAGTGCCAATTGTCATTAAAGTGCCCAAAAGTCATTGAATAGACATCGAGAACAAACGAGACGTACTTCATGATGACGTAGAATGTAGATTCCTGAAAGTCAGGCGTGTCAAACGTATGGGGGTCCCGGGGTGGTTCTTTCTTTGTGCCCTTCTTTATCTCTATAGTTACAATGTATCAATACATGGCAATATTGTTGTCATTCCCCTTTTTCCCTCAGATCCAATTCTTCATGCCAAACCCTCGCCCCATTAAAAATTTAAGGGGTGGTCAACCCTAGCGTGGCCAGACCTGTGGTGGTAATCATGCTTACCTGATCCCTGCCCCGCCACCTCGGACAGTCCTGAGCCTACTTGTGTCAACATCCTGTTTGATGCAGGTCACATTACCACCGACTGGCTGCAGCAGTGACGTGCAGGGGCGGATTGGCCATAGACCTTACAGGGAAATTTCCCGGTGGGCCGATGCCCAGTGGGCCGTCTGGGCCTTCCTTATGGCCGGCCAGTGGAAGTTTTTGGGGATGTATTTTGTGCTGCTGGCAGTATTTTGTGATGGACTGTGGTATTTGGCTCTGTTGGGGCGGTAAAATGTGCCACAATACGGTATTGCTGGCCCTGGCTTCCATCAGTTTGGACCCGACTACAAAACGGGGCCACTTTTAGTATTTTTTCCAGAGCCACTTTAAGTTCCCAGTCTGTCCCTGGTCAAGTGTCACCCATTTGTCATTTGATGCAGTGATCTGGCCTGTGGGTGATGTCGCCGGAGCTGTAAGTATGATCACCACCATGGGTCCTGCCGTGCCGGGGGCTCTATAGAAATTGTCCTCAGGGTGAACAACCCCTTTAAAGGGTTTTTCCAGGATTATAATAATGATGGCCTATCCTTGAAATGTGTGAAGGAGCTGAGCCCCCTATCAAAATTCAGAACAATTGGGTTGGGGTGTTGGTTTTGATGGAGTTAGTGAGAGATGACCACACTTGAGGCCACCTCTTTCAAATTTGGAGCTCCTCCTTACTGGACTGACTTGTCCTTGTTGCCCCTTGAGTTTGACACGCCTGTAGCATTTGTACTTTTGTAATGTTAACAGTGAAGCTCCACCTTTGACCATCATCGGCTCCATATTCAGTAGACATAAAATCCGTCCTGTGTCTATTATATCTTTTGCTATTTTAATTTATTTTCCAGTTTTGCTACCTGGAAACCACCAGCAAGTTGTTATAGACATTGTATGATGTTTCTTCATTTGGTCTGTTTAGTGCATAATGATACCCAGCTGTCAATGACCTGTAAGCCTGATTGATGACTATTTGCATGTGTCACAATTTGGCTGGAAACCATAAACAAGCAGGTTACATGCAGCTGACAAACATTACTATGGCCATAGATTTATTCTAAGCATAATACCGCCTGGTGATAAATACGACTGAGTAATCCAACACATTAATGTGTATGGAGGCTTTCTGACAAACCCCCAATGGAAGGTGTTAGGCTTCTTTCACACTTCAGTGTTTGATCAGTGTTTCATCAGTGATTGTGAGAGTGAAGTCTACATAGAGATCAGATATGTAAAAAAATTTGTAACTGTTCTGTGTTTTTGAGCTGCTTTTGGCTTATAATCACTGATAGGAATCACTGATCAAACACTGACCAAATACTGACTGCGCGAAAATGGCATTAGGCCTTGTTCACATTTTTGTGTCAGTGTCACGTCCGTACATCCGTGAAGCTGTCTGTGAAGGATCCTTGGTTTCCGTTTTTACCATCTGTGTGTCATCCGTAATTCACGGACGTTGTTCAGCTGAAAATTAATTTCCAAAGAATGTCCTATTAGTCTTCAGTGAAAAACGGATACAACACGGACACAACACGGATGTGTGTCAGTGATTTTCACGGACCCACAGACTTAGGGCTCGTTCACACGACCATATTTTTCTTTCCGTGTCCGTTCCGTTTTTGAGGACCGTATGCGAAACCATTCATTTCAATGGGTCCGCAAAAAAACGGAAGGTTTTCCGTGTGCATTCCGTTTCCGTATGTCTGTTCCGCAAGATTGTGAGTCTTGTCCTATTATTGTCCGCATCACGGACAAGGATAATACTGTTCTATTAGGGGCCAGCTGTTCCGTTTCGCAAAATACGGAATGCACACGGATGTCATTCGTATTTTTTGCAGATCCATTTTTGCGGATCCGTTTTTTTCTTACGGTCGTGTGAATGAGCCCATACATGGGCGCGTTTGGTCTGGGATACAGATTTAAAATGGACATGCTTCCGCTGTTTTTATGTGGATGCACAGAATGTAAAATTTTTACGGAAATGTGAACAGATCATTGATTTCTTATGGCTACGTGTGCTGTCCGCATAAAGTGTGGACAGCGCACGTCAGTGAAAAACGGAAGTGTGAACGAGGCCTTAGGCCCCTGACGTGACACTGACACGGAAATGTAAACAAGGCTTTAGGGTCCATTCACACGTCCGTAATTGTTTTGCGGTCCACAAATTGCAGATCCGTAAAACATGGCCGGCTCTATGATAGAAATGCCTATCCTTGTCCGCGATTGCAGGAATAGGACATGCTCATCTTGTTTGCGGGGCCGTGGACCGGATCTACGGATGCGGATAGCACACGGTGTGCTGTCCCCATCTTTTGCGACCCCATTGAAATTAATGGGACTGCACCAGTTCTGGAAAATTGCGGAACGGATGCGGACCCAGAACTATGGACGTGTGAACGGACCCTTAGGGAAGGAAAAATCGGATTGTCTGGTCAGCTGAGTACTTTATTTATGTGTGGAGCATATAGCAGGCCCGTTCATAGCAGGACATGATTATGCTATGGAATGACTATATAGAATCCTATAATAAGATTTCTAGATCAACCACAACTTGCTGATGGTTTCCAATAGAAACAAATTACTTAGAAAGAATAAAAAAATTAAATAAATGTAAAGAAAATGTACAATGCTAGATTTTGTATTTCCGGAGTCAATGCTGATCAAAGGTGGAACTCCGCTTTAGTATTCGTTCAGTTTTTACTCATTTTCACTGAATGGAGGATGACGCTGAAAGTATTTTATAGGAAAAACACTGTTATAGGTTCCTGCATCTGCTGCTAATAATTTATTGACATGTATTTCACTCATCCAAAGTCTCCACAGCGTTCCGATACTCCACCATCACCACCTTCACTCTGACCAAGCAGTACAATCTGTCACCAATGTATGCGAACGTTACTGTAGTCGTGTGTATTAGTTCCGATTATTACAGGAAACATTTTCAAAAGGGATTGTAAAGGGGTGGGGCTTAGCAGGAGAGGCGGGGCCAATCAGATTGACTCTTTCACGCCATCGCCATTTCACGACATAAATTTTAGAAAATCTGAGTCAGCTCATATTAGAATTTTTAGCGCACAGACAGACAGAAAATGCGCCAAATTTACAAAGACGATTTGGGCTGCCGTCTGTAAATCCCGTATACCTACCCCAGGGTCTTTTGAATATTTTGCACCATTTTTGCATTTTATGCAAGATTTAAGTTAAGATTTCACAGATGATGAAGTATGATGACTTGCCAAACAGGCCCGATTTTTCACGGGACTGTCCAAAGGGGCGTTACAGAGGCGGAGCTTATACAGTGAACCCATTTTACTGTAGCAGAGGTCGCAGATGCCTCAGTGCCCCATTTGAGGAGAAATGGTGCTATAAATGACTGGTTATAGTCCAGGGGCCCCGATTTTGTATTGGTACCTAGAAGCTTCAAGTTCATACATGCCAACATTTGTCAGCTGCCATCTTGGAGAATGGGGTCTACGCGCACCACTTTCCATTGCCAAACCTCTTTTATAAAGATCTGCCCCCTTTGTACATAGCTCCGCCATTTTTGTCCAGCACCCCACTGAATGCATGTTTGGGTGCTGACGGGGTTTGGGTGCAGTATCCCAGTGCCACACAGTTAAATTTAATGGATGGCTGCTTTCTGGAAGAAATTAGGCCTCCATACTAGTCCCAGGAGATTTGCCACCTGCTCCTGGTCTCACCCTTTTCTGGGAGCCTCCTGGACGTTTCAGGAGAGTCTACAAGTATGTTCAGGTTACATCTCTGGCTGCCGCAAAGAACGGTTTTACCATTTTGACACAGCATGAGCATACTTACCAATTCTTAGGAAACCAAAATGAGAAACTGTCCTACCTAAATAGGACTATTGGCAAGTAGGCAACTCAACCAACAAGCATATAAAACATGGATTAAAAAGCAGGCCATCAATAGGCCGTCACTATTTGATCAGCAGTGGTCCAACACCCCCATCGATCAACCGTTCTGCAGTAGCTTCAGCACCAAATTCAAATATTTGGCGCCTGGAACTCCACAGCCGGTTAGTGCAATAGTCTCTTCCGTGGAAGCAGAGCTGCAGTTACCGGTTCCATCTATCATGGGGCTCTATAGTTACAGGTGCCAAAGTTCTGAATTCGGCGCCAGAGATACTGCAGAACAGCTTACCGGCAAGGGTGCGGCATGTTGGCCTGCCGCCAATTAGATACGATGGCCTGTCCTGAGGATAGGCCGTCACTTTAATGACTATTGTATTAAGGTATCAAGAAGCAGAGGTGTAACGCGAAGCTCCCGGGCCCCCACACTACATGTGCCATTTATAATATTAGTGAGGTAGAGTAAGCCTACATGTCCTTGCTTGGTGCCCAGTATACTCTACTGGCCCCCACCACAAATATCATAGGTTTGTCACATCAGTATGTCTCCGTGCTACAGGGAATCCATAGCACATACAAACTGTGAATTTTGTCACCAGTGCCAAGTTTTGTCCTCTGCCATATTATAAATGTGTTATGCCTGCTAATATAACGATTGACATGTACGGTTGTTATTGCTGCCAGTATATATACGTAGAGATTTATATCACTGTCTTTGCTGCCCATAACAACCAATCACAGCACAGCTTTTATTTGCTATTGTGCTCTTGAAAAATGAAAACAGCGCTGTGATTGGTTGCTATGGGAGACAAAGACAGTTGGGGCAGATGAAACTGTCTAAAAGAAAAACCCTCTTTCTTGCCCATAATAGGCAATCACAGTGCAGCTTTCATTTTATATTCTGCTTTTAAAAAATGAAAGCCATGCTGTGATTGGTTGCTATGGGTAACACAGACATTTTCTCTTTCAGACAGTTGTGTCATGATTTGCTTTTTTTTTTTTTTTGTAGGGTCCTAACTACTAGAGATCTTTAGGGCACAACAGGGGCGTCTGGTTTGGGCCCACCAGTATCTAACACGACTGGCAGCAAAATGTTAACCCAGGAGCCAAAGTCTGCCATATTTTATTTGCTATATTTCTGCTTTGTTGTTTTGGCCATTTTGTGTGACAACAGCAATTGCAGCCATATTGGTTGCCATTTTGGAGTGTCTGAGAAGCTAATGGTAAACCCGATTTTATTGGCACCATCAATAAATAAAAAAGCGACAGTTTGACTATCAGTTTATGAGACATAGGGGTAGATTTATCAAAACTGGTGTAGAGTAGAACTGGCTTAGTTGCCCATAGCAACCAATTAGATTCCACCTTTCATTTTTCGGTGCTTCTTTGGAAAATGAAAGGTGGAATCTGATTGGTTGCTATGGGCAACTAAGCCAGTTCTACTCTACACCAGTTTTGATAAATATCTCGTACTATTTTAAAAGTGGCGACCAATATGGCTGTACTTACTGTTGTCGAACAAAATGGCCGCCACAGCAAACTAGAAAAATTTCAATATCTATACAAGTAAATTAAACTTCATAACTAAACTTTGTCAGCTGCTGTAACGTCTGAATTGCTAACCTATGGCCAATTTTAACATTTTGGGTAGAATCTCCTTGAAAGTTTCTGTGCCAGGTGATCTACCCATGATCGTATAAAAAAACTTCTCTTCATAGACTTTGCCTCTGTTACTGGAGGGCATTTAATTGGGATAATGCTTAGATATATTTTACGTATTTTTTTATTTTTTCATTTTTTGGGTTTACTTAAATTTCGACTAAATTTTACGTTTTATTATGACAGAATAATTCCTGATACAGAGTAATAATGATCTAACCCCAGTGCATAGTTACAGGTGGAGTAGACTTTATTGTAGAGACTTAAAGAGGTTTTCTGTTATTACGTAAAATCAAACGTAGTCATTTTATAGTGAAAAATTCTGCAAATTTTTTTATTTACTTCACTTTTAATTTTCTCACTGTCTTCAAGACCTTTCCTGCTGTCACTGAATGGAAATATTCCCGTGTTCAACCAGTCCTGACCTAGTCCAACCGCAGTTCTTGTTACAGCGCCATGTAATATTCTCTACATTAGTGTTAATGGGACTGGACCAGGACCAGTACTAAGGTTCTGGATTTAAAGGAGTCTCATAGGGTTCGAAAAAAAATGGCTGCTTCGTCCATAAATTCTGTGCCTGTTATTGAAGTGAATGGAGCTCAGCTTTAGTACAGCACTTAACCTATGGACAGATGTAGCGCTCTTTGCAGAAGGACGCGATCTTTTTTATTAATCATGGACAACCCCTTTAAATAATGAATTTTTCCATTCACTGACAGAAAGCAGAGAAAACACATAACCAGAATAAAAACACAATTCCACTGTACGTCACTGTGATTTTGTCACTGTGAGACCACATCTACCATAAATGTAACTCCATCCGCACGTACAGACGTGGCCGTTGGGATGGTGCATTTTTTGCGTGTTTTTTTAGCTTTTTAGTTTTTTTTTCTACGTATGGAGCAGTTGTTAGCGTCTGGATTGTGATGTCGTACGCTAGTCTTCTGTCAATCGTGACCTTTTGACCAATACAGCTGAAGTGAACCGTTGTCCGCCATGCTTGATGGGCGAGCAGACCGCAGTCATGTGAGTAGAATGAAATGTAGAAATGTTATTTTTCTGCTTTTTACTTTATTTTGCGGCGCTTTATGCAAATTCGTCAGCGCTAATTTGCACGAAGGGGTATATTGTATGGTGTCATTGTCTGATTTTTACTTAGTGGGAATTCTGTGACAACTGCGTTATGTTTATTTTTTTATAGATCGTCGTACAGGGTTCACTTTAAGCACACAGCAAAAGTTATACATAAAGTACGTTTCCGCCTATTATAAAAAAAAACAAAAAAACGTAAATAGAAGTCATTGAATCGTCTGTTTGTCCACTGGGACCTTTAATTTACTTATAGTTGTAAGAAAACTAGGTGACAACTAATATGGTTGCCATTCCCGCTCCCACGGAGGTTTTCACATAGCTTTATTTCCACAGAGTTCTTGAGCGATGAGGACGCTGCCCAGGGTTGCACCACCAATGAGGCTAGGTGAGGCGATCGCCTCAGGCAGCACCAGGTAGGGGCAAGAGGGAGGCAGCCAAAGGGCCATGGGCTGAAGGGAAGGGGTTAGGTTAAGAAACTGGTATTGGGGGGGGGGGTTTGTTTCAGTTTCCGCTTAGGCAGCAGAAAGGCTAGGTGCACCCCTGGAGCTGTCTTCTGGGGAGAGGCGCATGAGCAGTCGCAAAGCCATGTACCTATTGCTCACATGTATTCGATAGGGAGGGAGTAGAGATGAGCGAATCGATTCGTACAAATCAAAGGGGTTTTCCGAAATTTTTTTATCCTCTGGATAGGTCATCAGTATCTGATCTGTAGGCGGAAACCCCCGTTGATCAGCTGTTTGAGAAGGCACCGGCACTCGCTGTAGCGCTGTGGCTTTCTCTCAGCTCGCAAAGCACAGCACCATACATTGTATAGTGGCTGTGCTTGGTATTGCAGCCCAGGCCTATTCACTTGATGGGACTGAGCCGTGTCTAGACCATGTGACCGATGAACTTGACATCGCATGGCCTAGGCCAACTTGCGGTTCTCCAGCTGTTGCAAAACTACACCTCCCAGCATGCAAAGCCTGCCTGCAGCTATCAGCCTACAGCAGGGCATGATGGGAATTGTAGTTTTAAAACAGCTGGAGAGCCGCAGGTTGGCCATTCCTGGCCTAGGCAAAGCTGCGATAAGGCCACGGCACTACTGCCTTCTCTAACAACGGACTGGCGGGGGTCCTGGGTATTGGACCCCCACCGATCAGATACTCATGACCTATCCAGAGGATAAAATTATGTATCTCAGAAAGCCCCTTTAATTTGTATGAATCTATTCGCTCATCTTTACTCCTTTCCTATCTAATACATGTTAGCAAGAGGTAAGGAACAGATTGAAGGGTCTGTGACTGCAATATCAGTCTATAGAGTCTGTAATCATGGCGATGCATAGGTATGCCTAGGAGCTGCATACACAAAATGGTGGGATCATTATAGTAACATAGTACCATACTTTATAAGGCCAAAAAAAGCCCTCTGTCCATCCAGTTCAGCCTGTTATCCTACAAGCTGATCCAGAGGAAGGCAAAAAACCCCTGTGAGGTAGAAGCCAATTTTCCTCACTTTAGAGGAAAAAAATTCTTCCCTAGATCAACGACCCCTCTCTAGTAACTATAACCTGTAATATTATTACCCTCCAGAAATACATCCAGGCCCCTCTTGGACTCTTTTAGTGAACTTACCATCACCACCTCCTCAGGCAGAGAGTTCCATAGTCTCACTGCTCTTACCGTAAAGAATCCTCTTCTATTTTTTACACTAGAGCAAAAAAAGAATGTTGCAATTTTTTAGATACTGTTGAACAATCCTAATACCTATATGTAGAGACTACTCGATGACTTCTATCTACAGTTGTATTTTATTTTAGGGGTGATGTGCTTTGATTGCACAGCACAATATTCACCTATTGGCTTCTCTGTGAATGTCCGCTGGCATCGCCCGCTCATCTGTATAGATCTGGTACGGTGTTTTCTATGCGACTTGTACCATACAATCATACTATGAAGGCCATATTCTGTATTCTCGGAAAGCTGATGTAAATATTTTCTCGTTCGGTCTGGAATCTAGATTTCTTACATTGTAGAAGTCTTCTACCTATTGAACTGTATCGGTATTTTGTGAATAAAGACAGAGATGATTTCACTTCTTTAGTTTTTTTTTTTTAGTAATCGATGGATGTAATGTGCCGACACTTGAACTTCTGTGCCAAACCACAGTCATGAATGCATTGATTTTAATAATAAAGATGTCATTGTGCACATGTGCTGTGGTTATTCTCCGTGTACAGGATGGGCCTGGGTGAGACAGATCTCTCCTCCGAGACAGTGGGCACCACCAATGAGGCCAGGTGAGGCGATCGCCTCAGACAGCACCAGGTAGGGGCAAGAGGGGACAGGGGAAGAGCCATGGGCAATGAGCGCTTTCATTGTGGCAAAGGGGTTAGGTTAAGAAATTAGCATTTGGGGGAGGGGGGCGTTTCAGTTTTAGCAGAAAGGCTAGGTGCACCCCTTCTCCCAGAGGCCTTCAGGCTATGAGTATATGCACACCAAGGAAATATGTCACTAGAAAATCACAGATTTGGCTGCTTTCACACAGCCTTCCGGAGTTCTCCCGATTCCCACTGGCCCCATTGACTATAATGGGATGCGGCAGGGATCCACCGCTCCCTGGCATATCAGCAGGGATTGGGCCGGACAAAAATTGCTGCAACAGTTTTTGTCCGGATCCCATTATAGTCATAGCAGTCCAGCAGACACGCAGCAAGCACTATCCGGCTAAGCCAGATTCATATCTGTTTTCTGCCAGTACAGCCTGTTGGATGCCTTGTGTTGAAACTAGCCTTAGTTCAACCATTTTTACGTGAAATTTTGACATATTGCAATTCTCACACTGGCCACTAGAGCTGACGTGTTAGGCTGACACTTCCTATTTTCTTTAGCTCATTTGTCAACTCTGCTGTGTAGACTGAGATAGAATAAGCAGAGTCATCTCATTTTCTTTAGAAAGTGGGGAATTTAATTACACCTGTTGAACGCAGGATAGTAACACTACACATACCGCTAAGGCTCTGTATGCAGCTCCATTGCCACTCATTGGGGAGAGATATACGTTATTAATGTCTGGAGACTGTAATAATCTCACCCCAACATACCTGGCATCTTTTTTCCTATCAACATAGCTGTATGACGGCTTGTTTTTCTGCTAGCTAAAATGTGTGCTACAATGGCACCTTTTTAGGTACACTACTTACTGATTCACTTTTATTACATTTTTTAGTGGGCAATGGAAAAAAAGCAATTCTGATATAGTTTTTTTTACAGCATTTGCCATGTTGTATAAATTGCATTACATGCCGTCTAGCTATCTATATCATTTTCTTGATAATTTCTTTCTAATTAGTTACTGTTTTTCCACAATGAAAGCCTAGTGGGTCTTTGCTAATGGCCATAGCATTCAAGGGGTTAAACCGCAAAATTGGAGCAATTTCCAATCAAGGCATTGCAGAGATAAGTTGGCAGTATGTTACAATTGTTAGGTCTGCAGTCTGTGCCTGCCACCCTCCTGTTGTCCCCTGCTGGCATGGACGCCATGCCACCCACCATGCTATCCCGTATCCTAGTCACTAGGGTCCTCTCCATTTTGCTGCCTCCATGCTCCTTCCTGATGCTCCCAAAGGGTGCATCTGTTCTCCTCCGGCCAATGTGCACACTTCCAAATCCTTCCCTAGCTGGCAGTGGATGCGCCAAATTTATGTAGAGGCGCCACCGGCAATATCCAGTTGTCTACAATTCCCAAATGATTGTTTGATTGTTCCAACTTGATGCTCATGGTGATGCACCGTGGTCGACTTAAAGGGATTTTTCGGTTTTGCATCAACATCCTTTTAAATTTTGTCATGTATTTCTTTTCCCTTTATTGCTCCTATCTCCCGTTCTGGGCTGTGGTCACATGACCTTGTCCATGCAGCTCTTTCTTATTTCCTGTGATGTTATGCACATGGGCGGGACAGTGATAGGTGAGTGTATATGTCACTAGCTGGGTAGGAGGGGCTATGAACTAGCTGGGTGTTGTTAGGGACAGTGATAGGTGAGTGTATATGTCACTAGCTGGGTAGGAGGGGCTATGAACTAGCTGGGTGTTGTTAGGGGCAGGGATAGGTGAGTGTATATGTCACTAGCTGGGTGGGAGGGGCTATGAACTAGCTGGGTGTTGTTAGGGGCAGGGATAGGTGAGTGTATATGTCACTAGCTGGATGGGAGGCGCTGTAAACTGTCTGGGTGTTGTTAGGGGCGGAGCTGGAGCTGCGGCAGAGGAAGGAGAAGTGCATCATGGGTTTGGTTGGATACAGAAACAGAAAGTGCTACATACAGGATGGAAACAAACCAGAGGGAATGGTTTACATGGTGAAAACGGTCAGGAGAGTCCAAATTTAAACAGAAAAAGCATGGGCATATCTTGTAATAACTACAGTAATCCCAGAAAACTCTTTTAAGAGCTGAACTTTCTGTCACAAGAGGCCATCATTGTCTCCGCTGTCCAAGCAATTGACTCATTGAGTGCATTGTTCTCGGAGATCTCCGTGGAGAATGCCACAGCAGCCGTCTAGAGTACCAGTCATTATTACATCAGTCTATCACATTCACACGACTCGAGGTCTCTCGGCAGGCTGGCTTTTAAGTTGTTCATTGATTTTGAAATTCTGTTTATGACCTTTTAGGTTTTGCATTGCCTTTATTTGTTTAATGCTCCTCAGCCCGGTACTTTGTATGCTCCTGAGGTCTTCGCTTATAATGTGCTGGTTTTGATCCTAGTCGAAGAAGAGAGATGTTCTCTGCTGCTTTGACGTACATCTACCATCAAGATGGGATTGTAAAGGTGCCCATAGGCATCAAAGGAAAGTTGGCGGAAGCCACTGATTTAGATGGAATTGGTAGAGTAGTCAATGTCTTCAAGGGCATCCCAACTCTGCCCTGACAGTCAAGCTGATGTGTACTTGTATAGTACCCCAGACCTGGGGGTACTGCAAATTGTTTATTGTTATACATTGTATTTCACTGTTTGTTTCCTGGCTATTACTACCAGCAAGGAAGGTATGGCAAAGGTTTGCAGGGACAGGGTTAACCACCCTGTTCCTCCCTTCTTGGTGTGGAGTAGGCTGGTCCTGCTTCCTGCCAAGAGGGGAGTTCCTGTCTAGAGAAAGAGTGGCGAAGACCCAGACTTTAGTGCTCTTGCTCCTACAGAGGATTCTTCAGAGGGGAACATCACTATAGTGCCTCAAGTAAAGCCTTGAGAAGATAAAGACAGCAGTGTCACCTGCTACCCCAACAACTACAGACACTGCTGTAAGGTGAGGGACTACAGCCAAGCCACCCATCACCAAACAACCATTAGGCCAGTATCACCTAAGTGCTCAATTACCACTAATCAACCTGCCTCCATATCCTTGCTGGTGCCAGAGAAGAATTGCACTAAGGTCTGCTGCTACCGTATGTATCTCAATTTCTATGTTGCACTTAGTAAAAAGGACTTTATTACGTTATACTCTGGTCTCATTCTTCAGTACTCAGGGAGTGATAGCCTGAGGTAGGACACCGTGACACTTCAACACTTCATCAGGGCCACTACCACTCCCATCCTCTGTTCCGGCTCCCACGGGGGACTTGCTGAACGTGTATATAGCAGACTGCCAAAAGTGTCAGAACCTGTCAAAGTTGCCACCAGTGCCTAAGTTATGCTTCAGCATTTTCCAAAGGTAGCCTTCGTGCTTAATTGTGCAGAAATGGCTTAATTGCAATTTGCTAATTAGGTCTTTTGAGTCAAGGAAGAGGTGTTGCTGACACTAGAAGTCAGAAAGGGCATGTCCTAATCCTATCCAGACAGGATTCATTGATGTCCCTAAGTATAGGGAATGGAATCACAAGCCCATCCGAAATCTCATGCGGGCACTGTTGTGTCTACTTCCAGCGCATGCGCAGTGCACCACTGTTTTCACAAATAGAGGCAGCAACGCTAAGATTTCAGCTGAGATTGCAATGCCATTCCCCCGTCCTTGGGGACATCAATCAAGCCTGGCTGGGTGGAATTAGGACCCAGCTCATTCACACGACCGTATTTTTGCGGGTCCGCATTATTGCAGACCCGCAAAAATACGGGGGCCGTCCGGCGTGTGTTCCACAGCGCTCAGAACACACGCCGGGCGGCCCCATTCGAAATACCTATACTTGTCCATGCGTGCGGACAAGTATAGGACATGTTCTATCTTTTCTTGCGGAGCTGCGGCACGGAGCCACGGCTCAGCAAGATAGCGAGCCGGCCATAGAGGTGAACAATTTAGCGGAATAGGTGCGGACCCATTCACACGGTCGTGTGGACGGGCCCTTACAGTCAAGTTAGAGTCAAATTAGAGTCACGTTGTAGAGTCCAGTTAGAGGAGAGAGGCTCCTCTGACTTGACTCTACAGATCTAATTAGCATATGTAAAGGTTGGAATATAAATTAAATTTTCAACACAATTCTACACCTCTGGAATTTTGAAGATACCATTGGAAAATACCTGACCATGACAGTCAGGTACTGGTTGCAGTTTTGGGTGCAGGTACTCTTTAAGGGTCTGACAGGAACCATGGTGACAAAGAAAAGATTATAGAGCTCCATAGCTGAATATACATCGGACCCCAGTATGGCACGTGGTAGTTGGGGTCCTGGAGCTTACACCGACTCTACTTACATATTAAGAATATTACAAGCCTGTGTAGAATCTAGGTTTAGTTTTATAATTGTACCCTGTGGAATGTGATACAGTAGAGCAGGTTGCCTAGCAACCTCTTCTCTTCTTCTCGGTGACCACCATTTGAGTAATTATACACTACAACACATTTATAATCAGCCACAACATTAAAAACAGGTGAACTACATTGATCTCATGGCACTGGTCAGGGGCAACAGGTGAGCAGCCAATTCTAAAAGTTGATGCATTGGAAGCAGGAGAAATGGGCAAGCGTAAGGATCTGAGCTACTTTGACTACGCCCAAATTGTTAGTGCCTACCAAATGCAGTCCTAGGCTGCACAGCAGGTGAAACACTGACAGGATGATGGACATCCATGGTTCACTGAGACATATGGGGATTAAAGGATAGCCCGTCTGTTCCAGTCCCACAGAAGAACAGATAGGGCATCGCTGTGAATTGTGTATGGGGCTGTGTGACCACAGGCTGACCACCAAAAGTGAGCATGAGAAGGTGGTCTGGTCTCTGAGGAGTCACATTTTATATTGTGTAGGTGGCCAGGTGCATGGGACAGAGATGGCACCAAGAAGTGAGCATCAGAAGGCGGTCTGGTCTGAGGAGTCACATATTATATTGTGTAGGTATCCAGATGCATGGGGAAGAGATGGCACCAGGAGGCCCCATGTGAAGAAGACATGTTAGAGGGCCAGCTGTTAGTGTTTGGCTCTAGACTCTGACGCAGAACCTCACTCAAGGATGGTGCAGTAATGGAGACGGACACAGCCCAGTTCAAAGGAACCAAGTTTAAGGTAAGGGGACATGCTGGAAGTGGTCCAAAACCACTTTCAGGTAAACAGAGCACTCTCCCCAGCAGATCCATGCAATACAGCAGCTCTCTGTACTCTCTCAGTACACACTACTCTCTGGCCCACCTTAGAATGAAGAGCATTTGGCTCCATTCTACTGGGTCCACACACATAACCAGAGACCTCACCAATGTTCTGCTAGGAAACCTTGGGTCTGATATCAGTTTGACAGGTGCCACCTACCTAAATATTGTACAGACCAAGTACCCATGTTCATGGCAGCAGTTCCTCCTAATTGTAGCGACCTCTTTCATTATTATAATTCCGTGGCCCCACTGCAAAGCTTGTTCAGGAACGGTGCAAGGAACATGACAAAGAGATCAAGGTGATGCTCCAAATTCCCCAGATCTTAATCTGATCATCAAAACAAGTCCGATCCATGGAGGCCACAACTCACAACTCATGGACTTAAAGGATCTGCTGATAACTTGGTGCCTTGTGGAGTACATACAATGTTGGGGTTAGAGATGTTTCTACGGCATGAGGGGACTCACACAATAGTAGTCAAGAGGTTGTAATGTAATAACTGATCAGCAAATGAACATATGCAGTACCCCAGAGCGGGGGGTATCTGCAATTTTATGTGTCGTATTATGTTTTATACTTCTGCTGCATACATTAGCACAGGGAGTATGGTTGGCAATGGTTAACAGGAACAGATCTAACCCCTCTTGGTAGGAATGGGGTGGTTCTGCTTCCTGCCAGGAGAGGGAGTTCGAGTCCAGACAGAGAGGAGGTAGGAAGCAAATGCCAGAGCTCCCACTCCGTTTCCAGGTCTCCTGTGAGACCTCAACACCCGGAAGATAGACAAAATCGAGAAGACTGCTTCCAAAAGCCTAGACAGCAGAGTGATCAGCAAAATCACAGCTTTACAGACCCTGCTGCTGGTGAGGGACTATAGCTCAGACACCCATCACCTAGACCTCTTTCAAGCCAATCTAACACCAAACCTTTATGGAGACCATAACTGTACTTGTACCCACTACTGCTGGATGTACTATAAATTACATTTGTTATACTTTTATTTCTGGCCTTACTCTTCAAACCACCCTTCTACTGTACCAATCCCCAGGGAGCTACGGCCTGAGGGAGTACACTGTGACACAACACCTCATCAGGGCCACTACCACTCCCATCCTCTGTATTGGCTCCTCTGGGGCCCACTACACAAAAGTGTACTGAAGTGATAGCACCATTATCTGCAGAAGAGACTGTTTCTCCATGGTAGGCAAAAGATCATACACCCTCAGAGTGAAATATGCAGGAAAAGGGAGGAAAGAGCAGAGAACAAAGTTAAGCACTGTAGCTTTAAATAAAAGGAAAACTATGATTTGATCTCATGTACATTAATCATGATCCATTTTGTATGCCTGTCCCATTTGTATTACTGAAGAGCGCTATTGTCTGATATTACCGCTTGGACATGGCATTTTTCCTAGATCTGGCTCTGTCCTCCATTCATCATACTGCTGTGTCACCGGAACAAATACATACTAATGAGC
This sequence comes from Rhinella marina, assembly GCA_900303285.1. Taxonomy (NCBI): domain Eukaryota; kingdom Metazoa; phylum Chordata; class Amphibia; order Anura; family Bufonidae; genus Rhinella; species Rhinella marina. Next base: position 44,150 of record ONZH01028340.1, read on the forward strand.
TGTAAAGTGACAAGTCTTATGTGTTAATTCAAAGCTATTGTCAGGATTCAAAAGACTGTGATATTCCTGGAGGAAATTGGGCCACAATTCTAAGAATTCTTTTCATTTGCCCTAAAATGATCATTTTCTCTTCAATAAAGGGCTTGTCAGATTTGGAAAGCACATTTAAAATTACCAAGTAGGGAATTAATAGTTAGTAGAGGGGGCCGTTTGTTCAGGATCTTCGTCTATGAGCCAGAAGATGAGAGGATACAAAGATTGTCTCTCACTCTGGAGGACCCAGCATGTAATGCTTTATATCTCCTGTGGTGGTGCTGTAGCAATACTGACCAAGTTCTAAGAAACGTGAACCCCTTTAAGTCTATAGTGAAGTGTTCTGTTAAACACAAGGAAAGAGTCCTGGAAAAGGTCTAAGGATATTACAGGAAAACTCAAATAAAAAAAGAGCATTTTTTAAAAATAATAATTCATTTGGGAGTCCTTCAGAAGTCCATATCTATAAGTTTAAATCCTAGTTTACAGTTGATATATTGAATGAATCTACACGAAAAGTGAAGTCACTTTGTAAAAATTATGAAATACTTATCATGTACAGAATGCAACTCACTATTAGTACAGGATAAGTAATGTAATGTATGTAAACAGAATAGTGAGTGCAGCTCTGGAGTATAACACAGGATGTAACTCGGGATTAGTACAGGATAAGTAATGTATGTACACAGTGACTGCACCAGCAGAATAGTGAGTGCAGCTCTGGAGTATAATACAAGATGTAACTCAGGATCAGTACAGGATAAGTAATGTAATGTACACAGTGACTGCACCAGCAGAATAGTGAGTGCAGCTCTGGAGTATAATACAGGATGTAACTCATGATCAGTACAGGATAAGTAATGTAATGTACACAGTGACTGCACCAGCAGAATAGTGAGTGCAGCTCTGGAGTATAATACAGGATGCAACTCAGGATCAGTACATGATAAGTTATGTAATGTATGTTCACAGTGACTGCACCAGCAGAATTGTGAGTGTAGCTCTGGAGTATAACACATGATGTAGTTCATGATCAGTACAGGATAAGTAATGTAATGTATGTACACAGTGACTGCACCAGCAGAATAGTGAGTGCAGCTTTGGAATATAATACAGGATGTAGTTCAGGATCAGTACAGGATAAGTAATATATGTACCCAGTGACTCCACCAGCAGAACAGTGAGTGCAGCTCTGGAATATAATACAGGATGTAGTTCAGGATCAGTACAAGATACGTATGTACACAGTGACTCCACCAGCAGAATAGTGAGCGCAGCTCTGGAGTATAACACAGGATGTAGTTCAGGATCAGTCCAGGATAAGTAATGTAATATATGTACACAGTGACTTCACCAGCAGAATAGTGAGTGCAGCTCTGTAGTATAATACAGGATATAACTTAGGATCAGTACAGGATAAGTAATGTAATGCATGTACACAGTGATTCCACCAGCAGAATAGTGAGTGCAGCTCTGGAGTATAATATAACTCGGGATGTACAGGATAAGTAATGTAATGTACACACACACACAGTGACCCCACCAACAGAAAAGTGAGTGCAGCTCTGTAGTATAATACAGGATATAACTTAGGATCAGTACAGGATAAGTAATGTAATGCATGTACACAGTGATTCCACCAGCAGAATAGTGAGTGCAGCTCTGGAGTATAATATAACTCGGGATGTACAGGATAAGTAATGTAATGTACACACACACACAGTGACCCCACCAACAGAAAAGTGAGTGCAGCTCTGGAGTATAATACAGGATGTAACTCAGGATCAGTACAGGATAAGTAATGTAATGTATGTACACAGTGACTCCACCAGCAGAATAGTGATTACAGCTCTGGAGTATAATACACAATGTAGTTCAGGATCAGTACAGGATAAGTCATGTATGTACAAAGTGACTCCACCAGCAGAATAGTGAGTGCAGCTCCGGAGGATATAACTCAGGATCAGTACAAGATATATACTGTTTGTACCCATACAATTGGCTGGTAAATCTGCTCCGCTGTTTCTATAACTCATGTGCTTGGATGTGGTGGTATTAGGGGAACCCTGTCTGCTACATCAGTATAACCTGTGTCTATCAGACATTTATGCCATATACCCTGAAGATCTGCCATAAATGTCCACGCTGGTTAAACCCTTATAAGTGTCATGGTTTACCCAGTATCAATTACTATCTCCTTGTTCCAGAAGTCCTTGTTTCTGGCTTTTTCTAGGACACATCACCCACACTTCTCTGCCTCCAGCACTTCTTCCCCTGCATTGTGCCCAGGGTGATGGCCCCCAGTGCCGCAGCAGGGAGGATCAGGTAAGGACAACTTTTCTGTGGAGCATAGAAGGCGATTTCAGAGGATACAAAGAGGTTTTCTGTAATAGCCATAGAAGAGGTGGACGTAAAGTACTCAGCAGAGCATTAGGGCACTTCACAGGAGAGAGCAGTCAGAACGACCTCAGACACACTGGATGCATTTGATAAAGATGGGAAAACAGCTGGGATTTTGTGAAAGTCAATAGCTGAAGGAGCAGAGCTTCTCTGCATTTCCTTGAAAGGATCATTGGCTTAATCTACTGCATTGTTGACCTAAGCATTATAAGTCTACATCCCGTGCACCAGTAAGGCACTGTATATGAGCATGTGTATATGAGTCAATATAGTTAAAGGGGTTGTGGAACCAACTGTACCTTTTGACAGCTGCTCCTCAAAGGAACACTCCAGGCAAAACTGATGCACTTCGTTATGCCTTGTGCAGGACCTGAGGGACTGGCACATGACTCAAGGTATTTCTGTAAAGTGTCCTTTCAGTCCTTGTGTCATGCTCTGAACAATATATAAAAGCCCTAATACTTTATTGGAATCTTACCAGTTCTGCTTAAAGGGGTTCTCCAGGAATTAAGAAAATGAAAATACGTAAATATTACTTTATTATAAATATATTCCCAAATACCTTTCATTTGTTATAATGACTCGTTTTGTCTGGGGAGCAATCATTAGGAGAAACAAAATGGCCGCCGTCCTATTAGTTCACACAGAACCTATCTTAATCACACAGGAGGACAAGTTACTTCACAACACTGAGGTAAAGAGCTGCCCCATCCTCCTCTCTGCTCTGCTTGTCAGGGATTATGATCCTGAATACAGTTTAATATGATATTCAGCTGAATCTCTGTAGGAATGGAGTTCATGAGGAGACATGAAGTACAGAGAGGATGGACAGGACAGACTGTGGTAATGGAGACTGCACACAAGTGCTGCTGCTCATCAGTCACATCTGCTCATGAACTCCATTCCTACACAGATTCAGCTGATTATCATATTAAACTGTATTCAGGATCACAATCCCTGACAAACAGAGAGGAGGATGAGGCAGCTCTTTACCTCAGTGCTCGGAAGTAACTTGTCCTCCTGTGTGATCAGGACAGGTTTTGTGTGTACTAATAGGACGGCGGCCATTTTATTTCTCCTAATGATTGCTCCCCAGACAAAACAAGCCATTATAACTAATGTAAGGTATTTGGGAATATATTTATAATGAAGTAATATTTATGTATTTTCATTTTCTTAATTCCCAGAGAACCCATTAAAGAGATCATCACATGAAGACGACCAATCTTTGTATGTTCTTTTATGGCAGGTGAACATCATAGAGGGTCCCCTGCTTGGAATCTCAGTCTATGACCCACAACGAATAGCCAATGTTTTTGTGGTGCTCCTATTCTCCAGGACTTGAGTCATCCTTCTATTACATGGATGGTCATTCATCTGAATGGCCGCCATGTGATACTACTTATCCTCTATAGCAGGGCGGATACCTTTGCCCTGGCAAACTCAGCAGTTTGGAGGGGTGCTGTAAGCGGGATCTTGGCCAATGCTCAGGTGCACTTTGAAAGGGTTGTCTCTAATGAATGAACCCAATTGAATTTCCTTTAAATATGACCTGTCCCCTCTCCTGACATGTCTGTTTCAGCAATTACTTGCATTCCCCATGTAAAAACAAACCTGGAGCATTTATTCTTATGACCGTATGTTGTTCCATTCCTTTATTATTCCTTCTAGAAGTCCTGAATGAATTTCTAGCATTCTGCAATGAAGGTCAATATGGGTGTTACCAGTTGGAGGGTGTCTTTGCACAGTCTAAGGGCTCATGCACATGACCGTATGTATTTTGCGGTCCGCAAAATGAGGATCCGCAAAAAAATACGGATGACATCCGTGTGCATTCCGTATGTTGCAGAACGAAACAGCTGGCCCCTAATAGAACAGTCCTATCCTTGTCTGTAATGTGGACAATAATAGGACATGTTCTATTTTTTTGCAGAACGAAAATACGGAATACGGAAACGGAATGCGCATGGAGTAACTTCCGTCTTTTGTTTTTTTTTTGCGGACCCATTGAAATGAATGGTTCCGCATATGGTCCGCAAAAAAAAAAACGGAACGGACACGGAAAGAAAATATGTATGTGTGCATAAGCCCTAAGGATACTTCCACACTGGCCATAGCAAGATTCGTCAGGCTGTTCACCCGCCGGATCCTTGCTAACGCTAGCCCACCGTGCTGCTGGAAGTCCGCCCCAGCCCTATTCACTATAGCTGCAGCATGGCTAACACACCGAGAGACGGCCGGACAAAAATGACAGCATGGACTTCCGGCGGCACAGTGGGCTAGCATTAGCACTGATCCAACAGGCTGTTCTGGCGGAGCCTGCTGCCGCAATTGTGCAAATATCCTGACACTGACAACACTGATTGGATAATGTCAGACCATGCAGGTACAACTGGTAACACCCAGCTGGACCTTTATTGCAGACCTGTTGGTAATTCATTCATAAATTATAGAAGGAATAATAAAGGGATGGCACACCATGCAATCCTAAGAATAGACCAGAAGGGGGATGCAAGTAGTTGCTAAAGCAGAAAGGTCAAGAGAGGCGACAGCTCCTTTTTAAAGGCAGTGTAATAGGGAGGTAACAGATCCTCTTTCATGGAGTTGTCCACTTTGGGTAATCCATTTTTTGTTAGAAACACCCAAAACCAAGCTGATAACAGGATGATAAGCTGCTGTGATCCCCAGCGATCAATTCAAATCTATATTGGTATCTGGGACCAAGTGACACTGACAAACAATATCTGCTATATCACTGACAAAAAAGAAATATTTTTGAAGAAACAGTACACTAAGGCATGACTCTGGTGAATACCCTCTGCCAGAAGAACCTGCCGGAAACGTCAGAGATGTTAGTTAATCTGCAGAAATGTTCTTTCATTTTTGCTGACAGATTCCTCAGGGGTGGGGTTTTGTAAACAGGTGGGGCTTAGCATTCCTGTTTTCCTAGTACAAAGGGGAGGGCGTCTGCTGCAGCCAGTTGCCTTACAGTCAGAGATAAGTCTGAGCAAAGGTATGTGAGAAGAAAGCAGACAAATATAAATTTATACGGTATATCTATTTTTCACGCAGTTTGAGAGGATCAAAGGAAAGGAAGAAGTTAAGGGTAGTTTTTTTAATTTTTTTAGTTTCTTTCAAATTTTTATTAAAAGTCAGCATGATAGAGTCAAGGTTTTCCGAAATTCTTATATTGATCAATAGTTGATCAGTGGTGGTCCAAGACCTGGCACCCTCGGTGATCAGCTGTTTGAGGAGGTAGGGCACACCATTGAACGCCACGGCCTCCTCCCAGCGTATGAAACACAGCGCCATCCATTGGATAGTGGCTTTGCATGGTATTCACTTGAATGGGACTGAGCTGCGCCTAGACTGCATGACTGATAAACGTGAAGTCACAGGCCAAAAAAGAGGGTACGGCCTCTTCAAACAGCTGATCGACAGGGCTGCTGGGAATCAGACCACCGCCGATCAGACTCTGATGACCTTTCTTGAGGACAGGTCATCTGTTTCAAACGCTCGGAGAATTTTTGGAAAGTTTGGTGACAACCAAACTGGTGGTGGTGGTGTATGTCTGTATGCCAGGAGCGATATGAAAGTAAGTGTGAAAGAAACAATTGTGGATGAAGGTTGTGAGGATGCTGAACCTTGTGGGTGGAAATTCAGAGGGAAGAAAATAATGAAAAAATAATTCTTGGTGTTATCTATAGACCCCCCAATATCAGTGAGGAGATAGAAGATCAACTATATGTGCAAATGGAGCGGGCAGCGCAGGCCGCACAGTAGTGATAATGGGAGATTTTAATTATCCAAACATAGATTGGGAACATGGTTCTGCCACTGCTGCAAAGCCGAGAAAATTCAGCTTTTTGCAGGATAATTTTATGGGCCAGCTTGTAGAAGATCCTACTAGAGGCGATGCTCTTCTGGATCTAGTAATTTCTAACAATGCAGAGGTTGTGAGAAATTTCACTGTCGATGAAAACCTTGATAACAGTGACCACAATATAGTTATATTCCAACTTAACTGTAAAAAACAAACTCAGGTCGGTAGGGCAAAAACACTTTAAAAATTTTTAAATTTTAAAAAGGCAAATTTCCCAGGCTTGAGCGCTGCACTTCAGGACATAGACTGGGAGCAACTATTGTCACAAAATGACACTAATGCTAAATGGGAGTGCTTTAAATCTACTTTGGATAAGTATATTGTTAAATACGTTCCTAGAGGTAATAAGTACAAGCGAATAAAATGAAACCCCACATGGCTTACAAAGAGTGTAAAAAGTGCAATAAATGACAAAAAGAGGGCCTTTAAGAAATACAAATCGGAGGGGAAAGCTATAGCATTCAAAAAGTATAAAGAACTAAATAAAGTATGTAAGGGTGTAATAAAATCAGCAAAAATACACAATGAAATACAGGTGGCCAAAGAAAGTAAGAACAACCCCAAAACATTCTTCAAATATATAAATGCAAAAAAACCAAGGTCAGAACATGTAGGACCCCTAAATGATGGTAACTGGGTGTTGGTCACTGGGGATCGAGAGAAGGCAGAGCTCCTAAATGGGTTTTTTAGCTCTGTATGTACAAAAGAAGACAGGATATCTTACGAGGGTGGTACCACTGGTGGAAATACCACAAATGACATACTTTCCTGGCTGACTGTAGACATGGTCCTTAATATGCTAAAAACATTAAAGGTGAACAAGGCCCCGGGTCCAGATGGATTACACCCTAGAGTTCTAAAGGAGCTCAGTTCAGTTATTGCTTTGCCTCTGTTCATAATATTTACAGATTCTTTAATGACAGGTGTTGTACCAATAGACTGGCGCAAGGCGAATGTGGTGCCCATTTTCAAAAAGGTGCTAGGTCTTCACCAGGAAATCATAGACCAGTAAGCTTAACATCCATAGTGGGAAAAATGTTTGAGGGCCTTCTACGGGTCTACATACAGGATTATATAACTGCCAATAATATAAGTGATAGCCAACATGGTTTTAATAAGAACAGAAGTTGTCAAACTAACCTGATTTGTTTTTATGAGGAGATGAGTAGAAGCCTGGACAAAGGAATCCTCCTGCAGCGCCACCACAGGGGAAAGCAGGTATTACATGGTGTCTATTAACATCAGTGTACATGATGGGTCCTCCAGAGAGAGAAGGTCTACGTAGCTGCTTTCTACTCCAGGTAATTAACTCCAAAACTAAATCTTAACTAAGCGTTTGAAACTGAAGTTTCCAAACTAGTTAGTCGTGACTGTACCCATAGTCCTGTGAGTAAAGGCAATTCCCAGATATAGGCACCATTTATGTGTATGGTGCTCTCAAAGGACCTACTATGATTTTTCTTCACCTCTTCACTGGAATTGCTACTAATTGTAAAGAGAGTGAGTCCAATGACATCCTAGGAGGGAATCGCTTATCCTACAATTCCCTAATATAAATTATAATGGGTCAAACGCACATCTACACTTTATAATCCTTAGAGCTGTGTTCTGAAGACCTCTAGATGATTTCCGCTCTTAAGGCCTTGGGACTGTATTCATTTGCTTTTCTGCTCCATGTGATATGCATTCATCACTGTGTAATGACCCCCTGTGACACCCAGGATCTCAGCGCTATGCAGATGCAGTGTCAATGTTGACACGAGGCCCTGGGTGTGTGCTCACATATTAGTGGTAGGGGACGTGTGGCATCGCTATATGGACATAGCTACAAGCAGAATCCCATGTTCTACATACCAGAGAATATGGTAATCCATTAAGGCGCTGTGACCTGGAGGGTTAATATCCTTGTCTGGGTGTTTGATGTAGTGCTAAGCAAAATGATGGATAACACGAGGACTGCAAAAGTCAAATAACACGAAAGGACACAGGGGCAATTCTATCAGTGCATAGTAAAGCGCATCTACATGTCCTCTAAGGAAGAAACAGCGAGCTACCGTCCAGGCGGCCAAGGATCCAAGATTTCCACCCGATATTGTATGTTTGCATTGCTGCACATAGTAAACTCAAGGCTACCCAAAAAGTGGCATACACTTAAAGGACATCTGTCAGCAGTTTTGTACCTGTGACACTGGCTGACCTGTTACATGTGCGCTTGGCAGCTGAAGGTATGTGTGTTGGCCCCATGTTCATATGTGCCCGCATTTCTGAGAAAAATGATCTTTTATTTTATGCAAATGAGCCTCTAGGTGCAATGGGGGCGTTACCATTACACTAAGAGGCTCTGCTCTCTCTGCAACTGCTGCACCCTCTGCACTTTGATTGGCAGGGCCAGGCAGTGAAAAGGTTATTACACCTGGCCCTGTCAATCAAAGTGCACAATACCTTGCTGACTGGCTCCAGTGCACGGCCCAGTATATTCTGGACCTTCTAATTTCCTTCTCTCATGAGCCTGTAGAAGTCCCATAGATAAAGGTTCTCTGAGCTCAGGCCTAGCTCGGAGTAGCTTGCACATGTACGTCTTCAAGGAGAAGTTAAAGGGGTTGACCGGGTTCAGAGCTGAACCCGGACATACCCTTATATTCACCCAGGCAGCCCGCATGAACAGGGCATCGGAGCATCTCATGCTCCGATGCCCTCCCTTGCCCTGCGCTGGATCGCGCAGGGCAAGGGCTCTTTTGTTTACATAACACACTGCCGGGCGGAGGCTTACGCCCGGCAGTGAGTTCGGTGACGTCACTGGCTGTAATGGGCCGGCTTTAGCGCTGCCCTAGCCGTTTTACTGGCTAGGGCAGCGCTAAAGCCCACCCATCAGCGCCGGTGACGTCACCGGGCTCACTGCTGGGCGGAAGCCTCTGCCTGGCAGAGCCCGGTACGTCACCGGAACCAGGCTAAATGCCTTTGCCAGGAGGGCATCGGAGCATGAGATGCTCCAATGCCCTGTTCAGGCGAGCTGCCTGGGTGAATTTAAAGGTATGTCCGGGTTCAGAGTTAACCTTTAACTCTCTCCCTCTAACCAGGGGATGGACCCAGGTATATCTCCTGGCAACCTATCAGGATGAGCCAAAGGGTTAACCCTAATACTACTAGGTATAAAAATACAATGAATCAGAACATTTCACTTAACAATATACCATCATAGCAATTTCCCTTTTCCAGTATCCCTGTTCTTAGGTACTGCGGCTGCTCAACCTTCTAAATAATATTCTTTTTCTGCACTCAGTCTGGTAAGTTTCTGGAGTTCCTCTCTGAACTCCAAAATCTGACTATAGATGCTCACATAGTAACATAGTAACATAGTTTATAAGGCCAAAAAAAGACATCTGTCCATCCAGTTCGGCCTGTTTCCTGCTAGTTGATCCAGAGGAAGGCAAAAAACCCCTGTGAGGTAGAAGCCAATATTCCTCACTTTAGGGGAAAAAAAATTCCTTCCCGACTCCAATCAGGCATCAGAATAACTCCCTGGATCAACGACCCCTCTCTAGTAACTATAACCTGTAATATTATTACCCTCCAGAAATACATCCAGGCCCCTCCTGATCTCTTATAGTGAACTTACCATCACCACCTCCTCAGTCTCCTTCCATAGTCTCACTGCTCTTACCGTAAAGAATCCTCTTCTATGTTTGTGTACAATCCTTCTTTCCTCTAGACGCAGAGGATGTCCCCTCGTCACAGTCACAGTCCTGGGG
>ONZH01028341.1:0-23465 GCA_900303285.1 Rhinella marina
AGGTTGATGTATATTTCTTACCCTACACCTTTCCTTCTGAGCTGTTCTAGTTCCTCCTTCCATTCTTCCCCCAGTTCCATTACCTTGCCCCAGGTCTCTATCTGCATTATCTTCCCCTCCTATAATGTAGTTACCCCACCCCAGTCCCTAGTTTAAACACTCCTCCAGCCTTCTAGCCATCTTCTCCCCCAAAACAGCTGCCCCTTCCCCATTAAGGTGCAGCCCATCCCTACGGTAGAGCCTGTAGCCGACAGAGAAGTCAGCCCAGTTCTCCAGGAACCCAAACCCCTCCTTCCTACACCAGTTCTTGAGCCACTTGTTTACCTCCCTAATCTCCCACTGCCTTTCTTGTGTGGCTCGTGGTACAGGCAGTATTTCAGAAAACACTACCTTGGAGGTCCTTGCCCTAAGCTTATGCCCTAGATCCAGGACGCTCCCCCTACCTCTAACTTTGTCATTGGTACCGATATGGACCATGACTGCTGGATCTTCTCCAGCCCCTCCCAGTAATCTGTCAACCCGATCCGCGATGTGCCGAACTCGAGCGCCTGGAAGGCAGCACACCATCCGACGATCCCGGTCTTTGTGACAGATTGCCCTCTCTGTACCCCTAATAATGGAGTCGCCCACTACCAGCACCTGTCTGGCCTGCCCTGCTCTCCTGGCCCCCTGCTTACTGGAGATGACATTCCCCTGACTGGCAGAGGAAGTGTCCGGCTGCAGCAGTGCTCTCCCTGAAGTAACATCCCAGTCATCTGCCAAACTTGCAAACTTGTTGGGGTGTGTCAGATCAGGGCTAGCCTCCCTGGCACTTTTCCCTCTAACCCGCTTTCTAACTGTTACCCAGCTAGCTATCTCACTTTCCTGAGCCTCCTCACTACCACCCTCCCCCACATCTACCCCATAGAGTGCTTTCTCACTGAGCAGCAAACTCTTTTCAAAATTGTCAGTGCTTCTCAGCGTTGAAATTCGCCCGCTTAGATACACGATGTGCGATTCCAAGTGGACAATTTGCTCACATTTTGAGCAAATATAGGCACCCTTAAACGGCTGTTCCAGGACTGCATACATCAGACAAGATGTGCACTGGACTGCGCTGTCAATGATGGAAGCCATGCTAATGGGGATTACACAAGCAAAAGCGAAAAAATACAATACAATGATATGGAAAGACTTACTGTAGTCCCTTTTAAAGTTCCCGAATCTGAAGTCACGTAGTCTAAAGTCACACACTTAATTCAACCACACACTTAAAGTCAAACACGTGAACGCTCAAACTCGCGTATTATCTCTGCTTTTATAAGTGGGAAACGCAAACCAGTATGTTTTTTTTCCTCTGGATTCAAAGGACTGAACTGCCCACAAGACTGGCTATTTAACTTCTCCTAATTAGATAGCCACACCCTAATTACTCACCTGTGCAGCACCCTGGAGAAGGAAGAGAAAGGAAAAAAAAAATAGTGCAATCACGTTTACTCTTAGCTGCTATGCAATAAACCAGCAGCAACAACAGTAAGTCACAGTGTATAAGCAAGACTACACTGCTCTGCTCTGACTTGGTTCAGAGTACAATAAAGTCAGGCACAGCCACTCAGCAATGCAACAAATAAATTAGCTCTCACAGATACTCCCTCACGTAGACTAAAGTCACACACTTAATTCAACCACACACTTAAAGTCAAACTCGCGTATTATCTCTGCTTTTATAAGTGGGAAACGCAAACCAGTCTGTTTTCTTTCCTCTGGATTCAAAGGATATTAGATATGAATATTAGATTTACCAGCAAAATACATCAAAGTGAGTTGGAGTTTTTGGATGTGATGTTGACAATAGAAGGAGGAAAATTAAGGACTAAAGTACATAGAAAAGATACAGCCACAAATTCCCTCTTGCACTTCAGAAGCTCCCATCCTTACCATGTAAAAAATGCAGTACCCCATGGCCAATTTGTAAGAGTAAGACGGATAGCAAATAGAGATGAGGATTTTGTTACACAATCAAGAGATCTGAAAATGAGACTCTTGGGGAGAGGGTATCCTGAGAGGTTAATAGACAAGTCCTTTGAGAGGGTAGTTCAAAAACAAAAGGAAAGTGGCAATAGTGAGAAATATCATCAAGAAGAGGCAAATAGAGCTGTATTTTCTTTTAAATATACCTCTATGGCATCAATAGTGAAGAAAGCAGTGCTGAATAATTGGTATATTCTGTCTAACAATGAGGACTTGAAGGAACAAGTGAAATATCCCCCCATCCCCTCATTAGTTTTAGGAAGAGTACCACCATTAGAGATAAACTAGTGAGGAGTACTTATGAGGATAACAGAAGGGACAATTGGCTCTCAAAATCTGTCCCACAAGGGTGGGCACTGTGTGTCATATAAACATATGCTTAGATCTAAATACCGTAATATAGGAGGTGTTACGCATGTAGTGAGACAACTGGTGACATGTAAAACTCAGTATGTAATGTATGTTATTTTTTGCCCGTGTGGCAGATTTTATATAGGCAAAACTATAAGAACTTTATATGTATGCTTCAGAGAACACAAAAAATCTATTTTGACAGGTATAGGGTCACCAAGATTAATAGAAAATATGAGGGATAAGCATGGAGGATTAGGTGAAAGTCTAACATGTGCAGGAGTGGAAGTGGTGGAGCCGTTGAAAAATGGAGGTGATCGACACAGGGTACTGCTACAGAGGGAGGCCTCTTGGATTATGAGAATGAATGCTTTAGGACCCCTTGGTCTAAATGATAAGAATGACTTAGCAGTGTTTCTTTAAATAGTTGGTATGTCTAATGTCCCTTCTTTTTAAATGCATTGTTTTTATGTTGCATCTGTTACCTAGGTGATGACGCCAGATGCAGCATAAGTGACGTGTGCCCTTCGGCGTCATCACGTGAGTGGCTAGACGAAGCGCAAGGAGGCGCGAAACGGCCATCGCCGCATCGATACATTGAGCATTGTGCCTGCATCCGCAGTATGTATATCCAAAGAAATTAAAGTTGTGAGAAGAACCTGGTGAGTGCTGCATTCCATTTTATTTTCTTGGAAGTTAGAAACTCTTAGAAGTGACTCTCTTCATTTAGTGAGTAGTGCACACCTGATATTATTACTTGACTATTATTTGGGAACTGACCTGAGTATTGCAGAGCAGTGTGGACTGCCCATAAGACTCTCAATTATTTTTGGAGCTTTAAAAAAAAAAAAAAAAAATCAGCTTTTCCTCAGCTAAGTTGCACAATGGGTAGAGACCAGCTGCTATGATGTCTCCCATACATAACACACTATAAGGAAATACTGAACTATGATCATTGTCCAAAACCACAGCCAGCAAACTCAGAAACTGCTACCAGTCTTCCTTAACCACTCCAGTTGGTAGGAAGCTAAGGCTCACCCTAGGCTCTAGACGCTGGATGGATATGGCTGCAGGTTATGTCTGTGGAATAAGGTAGCAGAAATCTGGTACAAACTTACTAGAAGCAGACCAACCAGAATGTCTGGGGTGGAAAGAGTAGTTTACAAGCAGGGTTAGAACCAGTAGAGATACTTAAGCCCCAAACAGCAGATGAGAGGTTAATCCAGAAACTAGCTAGGGTGAGAATACCAGAAAAAAAAGTAGAACCCAATAAAGTAAATGAGAGGTTAATACAGAAAACAAGCTGCAGAGGGTTAATGAACAGTCTAAGTATAAAGCCCAAGTACAGAGCCATATACTCAATCACCAGCAGTGGTCTGTGACTAAGCTGCAGACTTAAATACCCCACCTACAGTAGCTTTCTGATTGTATGCTTAGCCAGGTACCTGATTGGCTCAACTTCCAGCCTCACAGATAGGTTGACCAGCTGGCGCTTGACTAGTTGCATGATAACTTCCCAGCGCAGCCACAGGAATCAGACAGAAGAAGAGCCTGGTAAGTGGAGAGAGAGGCATTTTTATTTAATAAGATATATTGCAAAGTTTGTTATATACATCTGTTTTGTTGATCTATGACAAAAATTTAAAAGGTCATTTCTCTTTAAAACGGTGTATATTTGTTTGGACAAGAAGTACTTGAAGCAATAACTGCTGACCTCCTGAAAATAATAACAATTTTATCTTATACAATGGTGAAGTAAAATCTGTGTTATTTTTATTTTTATTTTTTTCTCATGACCTAATTTATAGGAAATACACAGCATCTAACAATTTCTCTGGCTTGTTAGTGACACATATCTTGCTTTAAAAGGCCTGTTAGATGTTACAGAACCAGGAGATGTTTAAAAAAAATTGCAGAAATGTGTCCTTGTAAAAAGTGTTTCTCTATGTAAGCCCTTGAACAGATTGATTGTGCGTCCCTGTTGGCTTATTATGGTTCTGAACATTTTTTGCTGTAGTAAGGTTTGTGCCCTTTATAAAAATACAATCAATATTGGAAGAAGCCAGCACCTTTCAGCCATTGACCACTAAATGCTATTAGAAAAACTGTTTGACCAGTTATCAAATAAAATCCTTAAATCCTATGTCTACTTAGGAAAATATTTCATAAAGAGAAAAAGAAAAATTCAAACACAAATAAAAAAAAATAATAAAAATTTACAACACATCAAGTATAAAATAAATTCGAGTAAACTCAATTTTTGTAATCAGATTTTATACAAAAAAATTACAGGTGAGAGTATTACCACAACTGAGAGTGCAGATGCTTTGTGACCAGTATGGCACTTCACATTGCTCTTTGGGATGAATGTACGGAGCTGTCTGCTTGCAGCTCTCTATACTGTATTAGTTAGTTAGGTTGTGGCTCTTGCTACTAGCTGATTGTTGGGGAGCCTGGTGTCGGACTTCCACTGATCTGATATTGATGACCTAACCTAACCAAAAACCTTTGATAATATAAAGTAAAAAACCTTAAGGTCCTAAAATTAAATGAAGATCCAAGACCCCCAATTCCTCTTTAAAGACATTCATTTAGTGTATAAGGTAAAAGTTATATAGTTCTGTTGCACCAGTGGTCCACGCCTGCCGCCATCTTTCTCCTCCTGGTCGGGGTGGCCACAGGAGAGCTCATCTGCCTTCCTGCTATTTCCCTGTTAGTGCTGTCAGAATTCTTCTGCCCCATCCTCTCTGCTTTATCCAGTCCATTAAGGCTGATGGCTGCTTCTCCCTTGCTATGCTTCTTGCTGCCCTTACCCCTTGTGAATTTTTCACTTTTGAATTTTATTTTTCCCTCGCTGCCTTCAAGGAGCCATAACTGTCACGGACGTTCC
The DNA here is from genome assembly GCA_900303285.1 of Rhinella marina. Taxonomy (NCBI): domain Eukaryota; kingdom Metazoa; phylum Chordata; class Amphibia; order Anura; family Bufonidae; genus Rhinella; species Rhinella marina. Next base: position 5,252 of record ONZH01028341.1, read on the forward strand.
TGCGACAGGTGGCAGGCGGTCTGTTAGAATTGCAAACGTGGTATAATCTGACATGTTTTCCTTTTTTTGTTGTTGGTATTTACCATACCCTTTTCCCTCAGGTGTTGCTGGTGTGGTAATTCTCCCTCCCCATTTATTGCTGCTTCTCCCACAGTTTCTTGCGGTTTAGAGCTTCAGTGGATATTGTGGTGAACAGGAATTGGTTCTCAGCTGAGATCCTGGTGCTTCCATTCCTTCACTGAAGATAAGTGTCCTCTTTCCCCTTTGTTTGTTATGTTACATTTCCCTGTTGTTTTGTTATTAGGCCTGAGGGAGACTCCTGTTCGTCCTTCCTTTTGGAGTAACAGGTAGACTCATTCCTGTCATTAGTTCCAGGGTCCTATAGGGTCAGATTGGATCCTAGGTTTCCTTTGTATGAACTCGCCTACGTTTGGGGCCTGTTCATACTGGTAGTTAGTCAGGATTTGAGTCAGGGTTTCCTTTAGGAGGTGTCCATCTTCCTTCCAAAGTTTCCAGGCCTAATCTCCATTCCATCCTACGCTCAGTGTGGTTTTCCCCTCACACCGGAGCGTGACATTATAAATCGCCAAAAACCGTCACTTTTTAGTTTGTTTCTGTACAGCCATGAATCCTATTGCTGTACTTGCCGGGCAGCTGCAGGGGCTGTCTTTGGAGGTAGCTGACCTCCGCATGACCGTCACCCAGATTCAGAGACCACAGGTTGTTGATCCTGGGGGTGGTGGTTGCCAGGCCTGTCTGGAGCCTAAAGTCGCTCTCCTGGGTAGATTCTCTGGGGGACGTGATAACTTTATTTTTCTCTGCCGACTGGATCGCAGTCTCTCCAGTCGGTGAATGAATTTTTCAATGCATTGGGGCTTATCTATGATGACCCGGATCGCATCTCCCTGGCCCAGACCAAGCTATATGACCTTCGTCAGGGTGAGCGCTCTGCTGAGATCTATTGAGCTGAGTTTCGGAGGTGGGCTACGGATACTGAATGGAACGATCCGGCTCTCCGTAGTCAGTTTTGTCAAGAATTATCAGAAAGGCTGAAGGATGCTTTGGCCTTTCATGAAACTCTGGTGTCTTTGGAAGTCGCTATGTCTCTTGCGGTACACATAGTTAGACGTCTGAAAGAGAGATCTAGGGGCCCTCGCTCTCAGGACGTACTATCATATAGTTTATTGTCTTCCTATGACACTTTGGGTGAAGATACTCCTGGGTTGATGTCTGGGGACGAACCCATGCAGTTAGGGGGAGCTAATCCTGTTTCCACTTTTAAGCATTCTGGTTATAAAAAGGGAGTGTGTTTTTTCTGCAGACAGAAAGGACATTTTATCAACGCATGTCCATGCATTCAGTCTCTAAAAGTTGTGTCACAACCTTTCATTGTAGAGGTTGACACATCCGAGGTGGGGGTAGGAGCAATTTTATCACAGGGCCCGTCACCAGGTAAATGGCGTCCATATACCTTTTTCTCGAAAAAACTCTCTGCTGCGGAGAGAAATTATGATGTGGCCATTAAGTTGGCTTTTGAGGAATGGCGTCATTGGTTGGAAGGGGCGATTCACCCAATCACGGTATTCACTGATCACAAAAATCTGACTTACCTGGAGTCGGCTAAATGACTTTACTCGAGGCAGGCCAGATGGTCTTTGTTCTTCACCAGATTCAATTTCATTGTCAAGTATCGGGTTAAGAATGTCAAGGCGGATGCCTTGTCATGTAGTTTTCCTGGAGGTAGTGATTTTGAAGATCAGAGTCCTATACTGTCTGAAGGGGTGGTGATATCCGCTCTTTACCCTGATCTTGAGGCTAAGATGTTAGAGGCCCAGGGAGACGCACCGGAGTCTTGATCCCCTGGGAAATTGTTTGTTCCATCTGAATTGCGTCATAAGGTGTTTGAGAAACATCACTGTACGGTGCTTGCAGGACACCCTGGGAGTAAATCCACTGTCGACCTCATCTCTCATAGATTCTGGTGGCCAGGGCTGCGTAAGTGTGTTGAGGACTATGTGTCGGCCTGTACTCTCTATGCATACGCTAAGGTGACACATACTCGACCTTCTGAACTCCTATGGACTCACTTGTCTATGAACTTTATCACTGATCTGCCTAATTCATCTGGAAAGACAGTTATTCTGGTGGTGGTAGATGGTTTTAGTAAACTGGCGCACTTTATTGCATTACCTGGCCTACCTAATGCTAAAACCCTTGCACAAAGTTTGTTGACAACATTGTGAAACTTCATGGCATTCCCACTGATTTGACATAAACAATCGTAGACAGGAGTCCACTGGCGAGTCACCGTTTTTTGGGGCATGTGAGTTTCACCCGCAGTTTGGCACATTTTCTGGTTCAGATACTTCTGGTATCCCTGAGGAAGAACGTTTTTCATCATCATTGTCATTTATATGGCGGGAAATTTCAAAATAACTTGATAAATATGTACAAACATGTGGCTGACATTAAATGTATGAATGGTCCGTACCTAAGAGTGGGTGATTCTCTGTGGCTGTCCACAAGAAACATTAAGTTGAAAGTTCCTTCTTGGAAGTTGAGTCCAATATTTATTGGTCCATATAAGATCACTGCCATTATTAATCCTGTAGCATTTCGTCTTGAACTTCCTCAGGCCCTGTAAATTTATAATGTGTTTCACAGATCTTTGTTGAAGAGATATGCTGAACCATTGGAGCCATCTCCCTTGCCACCCACACCTGTCATGGTGGACGGCAGTTTGGAATTTCAGATCGCCAAGATTATTGACTCTCGGGTTCTCTGTAGGACTCTTCAATATATTGTTCACTGGAAGGGTTATGGACCAGAGGAGAGGAAGTGGATACAGGCATCTGATGTAAATGCCAGTCGTTTGGTGAAAGCTTTTCACAGGTCTCATCCAGATAAAGTTGGCCTGGGTGCCCGGAGGTCACCCGTAGAAGGGGGGGTACTGTCATGGACATTCCTGCGACAGGTGGCAGGAGGTCTGTTAGAATTGCAACACGTGGTATAATCTGACATGTTTTCCTTTTGTGTTGTTGGTATTTACCACACCCTTTTCCCTCAGGTGTTGCTGGTGTGGTAATTCTCCCTCCCCTATTTATTGCTGCTTCTCCCACAGTTCCTTGCGGTTTATAGCTTCAGTGGATATTGTGGTGAACAGGAACTGGTTCTCAGCTGAGATCCTGGTGCTTCCATTCCTTCATTGAAGATAAGTGTCCTCTTTCCCTTTTGTTTGTTACGTTACATTTCCCTGTTGTTTTGTTATTAGGCATGAGGGAGACTCCTGTTCATCCTTCCTTTTGGAGTAACAGGTAGACTCATTCCTGTCATTAGTTCCAGGGTCCTATATGTCAGTTTGGTTATTAGGTTCCTGTGTATGAACTCGCCTACATTTGAGGCCTGTTCATGCTGGTAGTTAGTCAGGAATTGAGTCAGGATTTCCTTAGTTTCCAGGCCTAATCTGCTTTCCCTTCTATGCTCGGTGTGGTCCCCCCCCCCCCCCCCCCCCCCCCGCCACACACACACCTGAGCGTGACAATAGTTTTTTTTATTTTTCATTCACATAGACATATGTGGGCTTGTTTTTTGTGGGCCAAATTGTACATTTTAATGGCACTATTTAAATTTGCGTACAATGTAATGGGAAACTAGAAAACAAATCTAAATGGAGTGGAACTGAAAAAAAATGCTATTTTGTCACAGGTTTACAGGTTTTGTTTTTATGATGTTCCCTATGAGGTTAAACAGACCTGTGACCTTAATATTCCCAGTCAGTAAAATAATATCACATTTCTTCATTATTTGAAATATTTTTTTTTTCTTTTTATTGCCATATTGTGACCCTCATAACTTTTTTATAGTTAGATCTATGGAGCTATGTGGGGGCTCATTTTTTGTGGGGCTATCTGTAGTTTTTATTGATACCATCATGTATGAATTTTGGAATTGGGCATTTTGACTCTTTATTCCTTTACATAGTTTGATGTATGGGATAAATATTTTTATATTTAAATAGTAAAAACGTTTTCAGATTTTATTTTATTTTTTTGCTTTTGAGGGAAAGGGATGAATTGAATTTGTAGATATTTTTTCTTTTATTATTAATATAAATATAGTTTTATAAAATATTATTTTCACTTTTTTTGAAGTGACCCTAAGTGACTATAACAAGATTGCCAATCCCATTAAGTAATGGGAATTGATCCATTACTCAATATGGAATTTCAATCCAGGGCTGCCACATATAGGCCTGTATATGACTATACCTGTGATAGGCATGTCCAGCAGTCTACAGTCTATCATTACCAAGCAAATGACTTTCCTGGTCTCAACAATGTGAAGCTGTTACCTTGGCAGAAAATTGTGGCCCTCGAAATAACCAACAATTTTCAATTTAACCCCCAAGCAAGAATTTCCTTTTGGCAGTAGGAACAAATGTTTTCATGAAAAAATGTCCTCAACCAAAACATGAACAACATACTTAATTAAAGTAGGATAAATAATATACTTAAGGCTCAGTGACTTGGTCTATGAGTAAAAGATCAAAGGAAGGAGAAAGGGCATGTGCCTTTATGTTTTTCCTCTGCAGGATGAAAGTAGATAGTAGAAGCTGAAATGGGCAAAAAATAAAAAATAAAAAGACCATCTGACTTGGCGAGCATTATGATGGTGAGCAGTTGGTAGAAACTAGCCTGGTATGGTCCAGTAAAAACTGCCTGGTATGGTCAGGATAACCTTTTGAGGATGATATAGAAAACCACTAGATGAAAAGCAACTTCCATCAGAAGTCTCTGTTCCTCCAATGACAATTTGATAGCGAGAAGTTTACAGTCTTCAAAAGAATACTTTTTCTTGGCAGGGGAAAACATCTTTGAGTGGAAGACACAAATTTGAATCTTGCCACAAGAACCCTTCTGGGTCCCACAGCTCAAACTCCCATGGAAGATACTTCCAACTCCAGTAAAAACTGCCTGGTATGGTCAAGATAATGCAAGATGGAGGCAGAGTAGAAGGCAATTTTAGATTATAGATGAGAATATAGATGTGCAATAAGTATGGAAAAATTTGGAATTAACTCTCAATTAGAGTGGCCTCTACAGCAATCTGCCCCTTAACACTGACCTCCATAGCGGATCGTCCCCTTAACTGTGACCTCCACAGAACTCTGCTCCCTTAACAGTGTTATCCACGACGCCGTGCCCCTGCCGGACTGGCATGCAGGCAAGTTTCCTTATCCTACTCAGTTGCTTCCTCCTTGCTGGGTGCAGGACAATTTTCCTATCTGTAAGTGGATTGTGGTGGAACGGCAGTGAGTGAGCTATACAAGTATAAACTGCAGGAATACCTCTAGTAATGCTAGAAATCTGCGGTGCATATATGCAATGCACTAGCCATTCACTGGTATATAAATGCTGTTATTGCAACACCTCCCTTTCACCAATAATACATGGTATGACTTTTGGAAAAACGTGAGGATTTTTTTTTTTAAATGGCTGGCTGTCCATTTACAAGAAAGGTTGTTGCTGAATTTTATTGATTTTGTTGCAGATTTTCCAGTGCAACATGAACTTTTCACTAGCAGCTATAGGAAATACACAAAAAACTCTGAAGACCAGTCCCTCCTTAAATTCTTTTCCCTGATAAAACCCTAAATCTACCTAATTATGTCTCTATAGTCTCCTTACCCACATCTAGATTATTGGCTTCTGTCTGTAATGTTCACAGAAAAATGGTGCTGGGGGTCATTTATGTGCCATTTGTCCACAGCAAATTGCTTTACTTCACATTCATTTGGCAGCATAATTTTTTCTAAATTTGTAACAAACCTGGTTTGCTCAGAATTAGAGATGAGCGAATCATTGAAAAAATAATTTGCCAAACTTTTCCTAAAATTTGTGTATTCGACGAATAGATTCGTTGTATTTGCGTACAAAATATACGTTATTATGTGCTATTAGCGAACATTCGCTCAGTAATAACGATCGTTCATTTACAAAATGTACGCAACTTCTTAGAAGACGTACGCATGAGCGTACAAATAGCTTACGAATCTCAGCGTACTATTGTCTAAACGATTACGTAATACGCAGGCACGTACGAGGAGAGGCCGTGGCGTGCACTCCTGGTAAATAGTGCAAATACATTATTATAAGCATAATATAAACATTTTAAATATCACCTACCTAGTATGCTCACAGACATGTTTAAGTCTCTTTTCTTCTGACGCTTGTCATAGAACTGGAGCAAAGTCCCAAACTCAGTCGCAATTTGTAATCCACATAGGCAAAATTGTAATCCAAATGGGTAAAAAAATAGCAGCAAAGGTTCCCTTTAAAAAACCCTCTTTCGAGGGGCTCCCCAAATAACCTGAAAAGGGGGAAAAAAGGGATGAGGCGCATGTATGCGCAACTTGGATAAAAAAAAACTTTTTTTTGATGGGGGGAGTCCTAACAATCCATGGCCATCTGGGTGAGGACAAACGCGGGGCAACAAAACTAAAAACAAGGGCCAACTAGTGCCCACCCTTCAGGATAAGTCCATGTTGTGGCTCCCATAAAACCTGGAATTACTTAAAGGCCAGCAGGTCCTCCTCACTGCTGCTGGAGCTAAAGGACATGAGAGGGTGCTCCTGCCTCATCATGAAAGCGGCCCTGGCTGCGGCAGCAGACCCCCGCCGACTTCTCAAGGATGGTCTTCTTGATGACTGGGCTGTCACACTGGCAAAGGCAGTGGTAACTTTGGCCCTGCCCATCACTCTGTAGTGGCCAGATCCTCCTGCCGGCATACCAGGTGACAGAATCTCCGGCTGTAACGGTAATGGTAACGTTCTTCCACGAGCGGCGGACTGTGCGGCCTGCAACTGCCATGGGCATGGCAGTTGGTAGTGGTACTGTACCACAGTTGGACGGTACACGAAAGTGTTTGTGGTCATCTGTCCCACATGAAGGATCGGTGGTATCGGTGGCGGCAAATCAGGAATCAGGGGTTCCGGCTGATCCTGACCTTGGGATTTCTCTTCAAATCTCAAGGTCTCAAGGTCACAAGCCTCTTCTGCGGCCTGGGCCTCCTCACTCCAGTCTTCCGGGGGCGCTGCAGGAGTAGGTGGTGGCCTTAAGATTTTCACCCCAGTAGCAAAGGGGCCTTGGAGGCTCTTCATGGGGGTATACTCCACGTAATCCCCTGCGTGGAGATTGTGGCGTATGGGCGGAATATACAGCCGCTTAACCGAACCGTTAACATATAATTCCTCCGCCGTCTCCTCATCGCCAATGAAACCGACTCCCCGCTCCACGTTGAACCGAATAACAGTTCCCCTTCGGCGCTCCAGCTTAGGGTCACCGGACCGTGGGTGCTCCATCAAATTCTGGCGTAAGGAGTAGTCCTTGGGCGGCGGAGTGGGAACTCCTGCCGCCTCCGCCTTGTCAGCCAGTGGAGTCACCACCTCAGCAGGCACCTCATCCGACTTCCTGTTGAGCTGTGAGAAATAGATCTCTTCCGGTTCCTTCTCCTCATAGGGGTCGTCTGCCCACAACATGCTTCCCTAGTCAGGACCTCGCTGTCTCGCCGCCATCTTACTCTGCTGACTTGCCACATCTTCCTCGCACGCAGGAGAAGTGGGCGGAACTACCAGGGAGGAGTCTGCATCGCTGAATAGAATTCGTACGCTACAGCGTGTAGAGTAACTACCAGGGAGGAGTCTGCGCAACAGCGTATAGAGTAACTAAATCATACGTAGAATAGTGTATAATTTAGCGGACAAACTACGTAGCGATGCGTACAAAAGCGAAGCGAATCACCTAATATTCGGATATTCGGATTCGCTTCGCAGCTGAAAAATCCCAAGATTCGATACGAATCGACAAATCGCTTCACTCATCTCTAAACAGTGCCATCCCTATTTGCCATCCAAAGCCCCCATTGCCATCCTCATGTGCTATCCAGTGCCCCATGTGTACCAGATAGTGCCCCCATTGCCATCCAGTGCCCTTTTGCCATCCCCAGTGCCCCTTGTGTTCCATCCAGTGCCCCATGTGTGCCATCCCAGTTCCCCCTTATAACATCCAGTGCCTCTCATGTGCCATCCAGTGACCCCTTTGCCATCCCCAGTGCCCCTTGTGTGCCATCCAGTGCCCCTCATGTGCCATCCAGTGCCCCCTTTGCCATTCCCAGTGTCCCTTTTATGCCATCCCGTGCTCCTCATGTGCCATCTAGTGCCCTACATGTGCCATCCAGTGCCCCCTTTGCCATCACCAGTGCCCTTTTTATGCCATCCAGTGCCCCACATGTGCCATCCAGTGGCTCTCATATGCCATCCAGTGCCCCCTTTGCCATCCCCAGTGCCCCTTTTATGGAATCCAGTGCCCCTCATGTGCCATACAGTGCCCCTCCTGTGCCATCCAGTGCCCCCTTTGCCATCCCCAGTGCCCCTCATATGCCATCCAGTGCCCTTTGTGTGCCATCCAGTACCCTTCATGTGCCATCCAGTTCTTTATTTTCTATACTACTCAAATTACTAATTATATTAGTAATTTGAGTAGTGTAGTACACTGCCATACGCTTCCATGACTAGCGCATGCGCAGAAACCTGCGCATGCGCCAGGAAGGAAGACGGAGGCTGGTGCTCGGAATTGCAGGAGGCGGTGACGTTATTACTGATGTTCCGTCTCCTGCACAAGCCAGGAAAGGAAGACAGGGCGACGGATTTTGACCAGAAACGAAGAAAACACAGCAAGAGGGACCACGTGACCGGGATGAAGAGCTCCTAAACGGCTGCACTGTGGAAGGTAAGTTTATAAGCAATAACCTTCCCTCCACAGGTGATCTTTGCCATGGCAAAAAAAAGTTTTGCCCGGAGAACCCCTTTAATAACTAATTAGATTTATTCTGTGTATAAAATGTGTAAATGCATTAATATATTAATCAAGGAAATCTCATTAAAATGATTAGATTACATTAATTCTTAGTGATGCTGCTGCTGTAGAATAGTGAAAAATACTGCTGTAAAATATTTATTACCCTTCCCAATGACTATAAACCATTATCCCATCTAATTCAACATATAGTCAATTAGATTCTAATTTAACAAGATTAATATACGCGTGTCTGTCTATAAAACATAGGCCTCTCAATTCTAATCAGACCTTAGTCTGCATCTTACATTAGAGCCATATCCTATGACAGCAAAGCAAGATTATGGTGACAACATGTAAAACCACCATTTCAGCCAATGTAGGCCACAATGATTTATGAGAAGTGACATGATAGCTAAATATTACAGTGCATGGAAACCGTAGTGTCTAAAATGTGACTGGCCTTCTCCCCTTTGGAGATGGTATCTCTGGATTGGACATGTCACTTTGATCAAACTGTTACTTCAGCTAATAGTCCTTTTCTAATTAGATTGATTGCTTGATCTGTCAATCATCATCAAGAATCTTTTTACAACTAAGGGAAATGTACAGTATATGAATTTTTATGTAAAAAATTCCCATTGTTGCAGATTAGAGATCAGCGCATTGATTCTGAGTAGAGATGAGCAAAGCGATTCGTCGATTCGTTGATTCGTATCGAATATTGGGATGAATCCGCATATCCGAATATTAGGTGATTCATAGTAACATAGTAACATAGTAACATAGTTTATAAGGCCGAAAAAAGACATATGTCCATCCAGTTCGGCCTGTTTTCCTACAAGTTGATCCAGAGGAAGACAAAAAAACCCTGTGAGGTAGAAGCCAGTTTTACCCACTTTAGGGAAAAAAATTCCTTCCCGACTCTAATCAGGCAATCAGAATTACTCCCTGGATCAACGACCCATCTCTAGTAACTATAACCTGTAATATTATTACCCTCCAAAAATACATCCAGGCCCCTCTTGAACTCTTTTAGTGAACTTACTATCACCACCTCCTCAGGCAGAGAGTTCCATAGTCTCACTGCTCTTACCGTAAAGAATCCTCTTCTATGTTTGTGTACAAACCTTCTTTCCTCCAGACGCAGAGGATGGCCCCTCATCACAGTCACAGTCCTGGGGATAAATAGATCGTGGGAGAGATCTCTGTACTGACCTCTGATATATTTATACATAGTTATTAGATCTCCCCTCAGTCGTCTTTTTTCTAAAGTGAATAAGCCTAATTTTGATAATCTTTCTGGGTACTGTAGTCCACCCATTCCAGTTATTACTTTAGTTGCCCTCCTCTGAACCCTCTCCAGCTCTGCTATGTCTGCCTTGTTCACAGGAGCCCAGAACTGTACACAGTACTCCATGTGTGGTCTGACTAGTGATTTGTAAAGTGGCAGGACTATGTTCTCATCACGGGCATCTATGCCTCTTTTGATGCAGCCCATTATCTTATTGGCCTTGGCATCGCTACGTAGTTTGTCCGCTAAATTATACGCTATTCTACGTATGATTTAGTTACTCTATACGCTGTTGCGCAGACTCCTCCCTGGTAGTTACTCTACACGCTGTTGCGTACGAATTCTATTCAGCGATGCAGACTCCTCCCTGGTAGTTCCGCCCACTTCTCCTGCGTGCGAGGAAGATGTGGCAAGTCAGCAGAGTAAGATGGCGGCGAGACAGCGAGGTCCTGACTAGGGAAGCATGTTGTGGGCAGACGACCCCTATGAGGAGAAGGAACCGGAAGAGATCTATTTCTCACAGCTCAACAGGAAGTCGGATGAGGTGCCTGCTGAGGTGGTGACTCCACTGGCTGACAAGGCGGAGGCGGCAGGAGTTCCCACTCCGCCGCCCAAGGACTACTCCTTACGCCAGAATTTGATGGAGCACCCACGGTCCGGTGACCCTAAGCTGGAGCGCCGAAGGGGAACTGTTATTTGGTTCAACGTGGAGCGGGGAGTCGGTTTCATCGGCGATGAGGAGACGGCGGAGGAATTATATGTTAACGCCGTTCGGTTAAGCGGCTGTATATTCCGCCCATACGCCACAATCTCCACGCAGGGGATTACGTGGAGTATACCCCCATGAAGAGCCTCCAAGGCCCCTTTGCTACTGGGGTGAAAATCTTAAAGCGACCACCTACTCCTGCAGCGCCCCCGGAAGACTGGAGTGAGGAGGCCCAGGCCGCAGAAGAGGCTTGTGACCTTGAGACTTGAAGAGAAATCCCAAGGTCAGGATCAGCCGGAACCCCTGATTTCCTGATTTGCCGCCACCGATACCACCGATCCTTCATGTGGGACAGATGACCACAAACACTTTCGTGTACCGTCCAACTGTGGTACAGTACCACTACCAACTGCCATGCCCATGGCAGTTGCAGGCCGCACAGTCCGCCGCTCGTGGAAGAACGTTACCATTACCGTTACAGCCGGAGATTCTGTCACCTGGTATGCCGGCAGGAGGATCTGGCCACTACAGAGTGATGGGCAGGGCCAAAGTTACCACTGCCTTTGCCAGTGTGACAGCCCAGTCATCAAGAAGACCATCCTTGAGAGGTCGGCGGGGGTCTGCTGCCGCAGCCAGGGCCGCTTTCATGATGAGGCAGGAGCACCCTCTCATGTCCTTTAGCTCCAGCAGCAGTGAGGAGGACCTGCTGGCCTTTAAGTAATTCCAGCAACATGGACTTATCCTGAAGGGTGGGCACTAGTTGGCCCTTGTTTTTAGTTTTGTTGCCCCGCGTTTGTCCTCACCCAGATGGCCATGGATTGTTAGGACTCCCCCCATCAAAAAAAAGTTGTTTTTTTTTTTTTTATCCAAGTTGCGCATACATGCGCCTCATCCCTTTTTTCCCCCTTTTCAGGTTTTTTGGGGAGCCCCTCGAAAGAGGGTTTTTTAAAGGGAACCTTTGCTGCTATTTTTTACCCATTTGGATTACAATTTTGCCTATGTGGATTACAAATTGCGACTGAGTTTGGGACTTTGCTCCAGTTCTATGACAAGCGTCAGAAGAAAAGAGACTTAAACATGTCTGTGAGCATACTAGGTAGGTGATATTTAAAATGTTTATATTATGCTTATAATAATGTATTTGCACTATTTACCAGGAGTGCACGCCACGGCCTCTCCTCGTACGTGCCTGCGTATTACGTAATCGTTTAGACAATAGTACGCTGAGATTCGTAAGCTATTTGTACGCTCATGCGTACGTCTTCTAAGAAGTTGCGTACATTTTGTAAATGAACGATCGTTATTACTGAGCGAATGTTCGCTAATAGCACATAATAACGTATATTTTGTACGCAAATACAACGAATCTATTCGTCGAATACACAAATTTTAGGAAAAGTTTGGCAAATTATTTTTTCAATGATTCGCTCATCTCTAATTCTGAGCAAACCAGGTTTGTTACAAATTTAGAAAAAATTATGCTGCCAAATGAATGTGAAGTAAAGCAATTTGCTGTGGACAAATGGCACATAAATGACCCCAGCACCATTTTTCTGTGAACATTACAGACAGAAGCCAATAATCTAGATGTGGTAAGGAGACTATAGAGACATAATTAGGTAGATTTAGGGTTTTATCAGGGAAAAGAATTAAGGAGGGACTGGTCTTCAGAGTTTTTTGTGTATTTCCTATAGCTGCTAGTGAAAAGTTCATGTTGCACTGGAAAATCTGCAACAAAATCAATAAAATTCAGCAACAACCTTTCTTGTAAATGGACAGCCAGCCATTTAAAAAAAAAAATCCTCACGTTTTTCCAAAAGTCATACCATGTATTATTGGTGAAAGGGAGGTGTTGCAATAACAGCATTTATATACCAGTGAATGGCTAGTGCATTGCATATATGCACCGCAGATTTCTAGCATTACTAGAGGTATTCCTGCAGTTTATATTTGTATATCTCACTCACTGCCGTTCCACCACAATCCACTTACAGATAGGAAAATTGTCCTGCACCCAGCAAGGAGGAAGCAACTGAGTAGGATAAGGAAACTTGCCTGCATGCCAGTCCGGCAGGGGCACGGCGTCGTGGATAACACTGTTAAGGGAGCAGAGTTCTGTGGAGGTCACAGTTAAGGGGACGATCCGCTATGGAGGTCAGTGTTAAGGGGCAGATTGCTGTAGAGGCCACTCTAATTGAGAGTTAATTCCAAATTTTTCCATACTTATTGCACATCTATATTCTCATCTATAATCTAAAATTGCCTTCTACTCTGCCTCCATCTTGCATTATCTTGACCATACCAGGCAGTTTTTACTGGAGTTGGAAGTATCTTCCATGGGAGTTTGAGCTGTGGGACCCAGAAGGGTTCTTGTGGCAAGATTCAAATTTGTGTCTTCCACTCAAAGATGTTTTCCCCTGCCAAGAAAAAGTATTCTTTTGAAGACTGTAAACTTCTCGCTATCAAATTGTCATTGGAGGAACAGAGACTTCTGATGGAAGTTGCTTTTCATCTAGTGGTTTTCTATATCATCCTCAAAAGGTTATCCTGACCATACCAGGCAGTTTTTACTGGACCATACCAGGCTAGTTTCTACCAACTGCTCACCATCATAATGCTCGCCAAGTCAGATGGTCTTTTTATTTTTTATTTTTTGCCCATTTCAGCTTCTACTATCTACTTTCATCCTGCAGAGGAAAAACATAAAGGCACATGCCCTTTCTCCTTCCTTTGATCTTTTACTCATAGACCATGTTACGATTGCCACACTATATTAAAAAATAACATAATATAGTGCAGCGAGGACCCGCTGGACACCTGATAATACAGCTCAGGTGCAGCTGTGTTGGATCCGCTCGTTGCCACTAGCAACGGACTCTCTCTGTTAACACCACAGAGAGTAGTCAACACAAAACCCGATCAAATGTGAACAGGAACGAACACACGGGGTACTGAGGTTTTAAATTATAAGTAGAGTTGTGTCCCTGGCCAGAGGCCCAGAGCACGAGCCACAACCACAACAGCCACACAGACTCCTGCTGCCTAAATAAAAAGACTCACTAAAGAACAAGAGACAGGTGGAAGGATAGAGGGGCCGGCTCCCCATGCGCCAATGTCTCAGAGTCGACAAGAGGCATTACCGGGACAGATAGTAGGAAAGAGAAGTAGCATCCACTTGATGCTAGCAGACACACACAGGCCGGCTCCCAGCTCTCTCCATACAATTGCTTTGGTGCTAGGCAGCGGGCGTGTCAAACTCACAACCTTATATAGGGAGGGGTGTAGCCTGATTGGACAAGACCCGCAGCCCAGTACTCCCACGGATAGGACACTGCATCTGTCACTCAACCGAGTCTAGGAGCAGCCACACCCCAAGATCTCAGCATAGAGACAATACAGACTATAGCAGTAAAACCGCAACGGTCAATGTGATCGCGCTAGACGGCGGGACTGTGCTGTCACGCGGCGCGTCGTCCTAACACTACCCCCCCCTCTTCGGCCCGATCCCGCACCCCGTCCACGATGGCGCTCAAAGTCAGCCACCAAACGAGGAGCGTGGATATTCTCTACCGGCTCCCATGTACGGTCCTCTGGCCCATAGCCCTCCCAGTCCACCAAGTAAAATAACCGACCACGAACAGTTCTGGAATCCAGAATCTCATGTACCACGAAGTCATCCTGTGGTGACTCGGATTCCTCCGGATGTTGCCGAGAAAAACTGGTTCATCACCACTGGTTTGAGGAGTGACACATGGAAGGCATTGGCGATACGCCAAGATGGAGGCAGGCGCAACTTATATGCGACACTGTTAAGACGGGCCAAAATCTTAAAGGGCCAACGTATCGAGGAGCAAAACGAAGAGAGGGCACTCGAAGCCGAAGATTGCGGGAGGAGAGCCAGACTAGATCACCCGGCGACATCTCAGATGCGGGTCTGCGTCTGGTATTAGCCGTTACACGCATTCTGTCTTTGGACGCGACCATAGAGGACTGAGCCTGGTCCCAGACCTCTCGGGCATGCGCTGCCCAATCAGCTACAGCTGGCACGTCAGATGCCACCGGTATGGGCAACGGAATTCGCGGATGTCGCCCGTACAGCAAAAAGAACGGTGTCTGACCAGTTGAATCTGCCACTGCATTATTCAGAGCGAACTCTGCCCAGGGTAATAATTCTACCCAGTCGTCATGCCTGGCCGACACAAAGTGGCGCAGATATGTTTCCATGGATTGGTTCATACGCTCCACCAATCCATTACTCTGCGGGTGAAAAGCAGATGACAGGCAGAGTTCAACCTGGAGCAGCCGACACAAAGCTCTCCAAAAATGGGCAGAAAACTGTGGCCCAC
Source organism: Rhinella marina (assembly GCA_900303285.1). Taxonomy (NCBI): domain Eukaryota; kingdom Metazoa; phylum Chordata; class Amphibia; order Anura; family Bufonidae; genus Rhinella; species Rhinella marina. Next base: position 20,450 of record ONZH01028341.1, read on the forward strand.
GATCCGACACAATCTTTTCGGGCATACCATGCACCCGAAAAATGTGACGGGTAAATAAGCGTGCCAACTCCCTAGCAGAAGGTAGGCCAGGCAAGGCCACCAGGATGGACATTTTGGTGAAATGATCTGTGACCACCCAGATCACTTTCCTCCCTTGAGAGATGGGCAGATCGGTCACAAAATCCATCCCTAACACCTGCCAGGGAGAGTTTGGCACCGGAAGTGGGGACAATAACCCTGCGGGGCGCTGACGCAAGGGTTTGTTACGTGTGCAGGTCACACATGCCTGCAAATATGCCCGGACATCAGCAACCAGAGTAGGCCACCAGTAATGTCGCGATATAAGCTCCACTGAGCGTCGGACACCAAAGTGACCCCCCACCCGAGAGGAGTGTCCCCAAGACATAACCTCCTCCCTCCGTGACTGCGGAACCAATGTTTTGCCAGGAGGAACCCCGTGATCGCCACTGGATTCACCACCAGTTGTTTTTCGGTGGGGATTATCAACCGAGGCTCAACTTCCTCATCCTCCTCGGTCTCAAAGGACCGAGACAGGGCGTCAGCCCGCAGATTTTTCTCCCCAGGGACATAATGGAGGATGAAGTTGAACCTGGAAAAGAACAGGGCCCACCTGGCTTGTCTGGCATTTAACCTCTGTGCCGACTGAATATAAGTGAGGTTCTTATGGTCTGTGAATATGTGCACTGGGAAGGCGGCACCCTCCAGGAGATGACGCCATTCTTCCAGGGCCAACTTCACAGCCAACAGTTCTCGGTCCCCAATGCCGTAATTCCTCTCGGCAGGAGAAAACAGCTTAGAGAAGAAGGCGCACGTAACCTTCTTCCCTACTTCGTTTCTCTGGAAGAGCATAGCACCTGCACCCACTGACGAGGCATCAACCTCTACACAAAACGGCTTGGTGGTATCTGGCCGATGTAGTACTGGCGCTTCCACAAAAACCACCGTTTAAGAGAGGCGAAGGACCTCTCCACAGCAGGGGTCCAGTTCTTAGGATTAGCCCCTTTTTAGTGAGTGCGGAAAGAGGTGCTGCCAGAGAAGAGAAATGGGGAATGAACTGTCTGTAATAATTAGAGAACCCCAGGAACCTCTGGACAGCCTTCAGAGTACGGGGTTCAGGCCATTTTAGTACTGCGTCGAATTTCTGGGGGTCCATTTGTAACCCTACCCCAGAAACGATGTACCCTAAGAATGGCAGACTGGACTGTTTCGAATTGGGCACTTCTCTAGTTTGGCATATAGCCGATGGGCACGTAACCTAGAGAGTACCGATCGAACCGCCTCGCCGATGATCGGTCATATTGGCCGAGAAAACGAGTATATCGTCCAGGTAGACTACTACGCACTTCAGAAGAAGGTCAACGGAAGATGTCATTGACAACGACTGGAAAACCGCTGGGGCGTTACACAGGCCAAATGGCATGACCAGGTACTCATAGTGCCCGTCCCTGGTATTAAAAGCGGTTTTTCCATTCATCACCTTCCCTGATGCGTATGAGGTTATAGGCACCCCGGAGGTCCAATTTGGTGAAGACAGTGGCCCCCTGAAGCGATCGAACAACTCTGCGATCAGAGGCAGGGGGTACCGATTTTTGACCGTCACTGCATTGAGACCACGGTAGTCTATGCAAGGTCGCAAAGACCCATCCTTTTTCGCCACAAAGAAAAACCCTGCCCCAGCCGGAGAAGAAGACTTCCTAATGAAGCCGCGAGCCAGGTTCTCCGCAATATAATCCGACATGGATTTGGTCTCGGGCAAGGACAAAGGGTAAACCCTGCCCCGACGGTGGCATGGCACCGGGCATCAGGTCGATGGCACAATCGTACGACCTGTGCTCGGGCAACGTCTCAGCCGCCTTTTTGGAAAATACGTCAGCAAAACTGGCGTATTGTGGAGGCAACCCCTCCAGTTCAACAGGAACAGAGGGTGCAGAGGGTGGAGTGATAGATGGCATACACTCCTCCTTACACTGGGCGCTCCACCTGACAATCTCACCAGCTCGCCATTCAATAGTTGGTGAGTGCTGCTGAAGCCAAGGTAGCCCCAATAGCACGTCATCCGAGAGTCCCTCCAAGATGTAAAGGGAGATCACCTCCGTGTGTAGAGATCCAGTCTGCATGATCACTGGTGAAGTTTGATCGCAGATCTGGACCTGCAACTGGGACCCATCGACTACTGTAATTGGCAGCGGGGTAGACAGCAAAGCGCGCTGGGGAATATTGTGTCTCCTTACAAATTCCCGGGAGATGAAACTTGCTGCCGCCCCGGAGTCCACGAAGGCGCTACTGGCGACCCAAGTCTCCCCAATCCTGAAGGAGACCGGGACCCGTATTTTCCCAAGGGGTTTATTCATACCCAGAGAGCCCCCCTTGATGGCTACTGGTCCGGTCGTTTCCCTGGAGCTCAGGACAGGATGACACCCTGTGTCCCGGCCTCCAACAACGGAAACACACCAGCCTCCCTGACCGTCTGTACCCTTTACCCCGAGGGACAGCGGCCGTGGAGGTGTCCATCGGTTCGGGACCCTCCGGTCCCCACTCCGTACTGTTCCCTTTATCGCGAGGGACAGCACTTAAGGGAGTGTCAGACGAAATACGGCCTGAAGGACGAGTGTTCCTCTCGAACGACTGCTCATGCGCCACGCTCCGAAAAGCGGTTGTCAATACGCATGGCAGTCGATACAAGGCCCTCTAGCGTGGTAGGAAGCTCCCTACCAGCCAGTTTCGTCCTTAATTCTGGGGGAAAGACCCTCCCCAAAAAATGGCCACCAGCACCTGGTCCGGCCAGTCCAACTCCAGTCGCTAGAGTCCGAAACTCTATGGAGTATTGTGCGACTGAGTCTTTTTGCTGACGAAGCCGGAGGCAGCTGGGATGCGTAGAGGGATTGCGGAGTAGGACCTAAAAACACTGAGCGCAGAGTTTTAAGAAATGTCTCAAGTGAATTTAGTACCTCCGCCTTTCTCTCTCGCAAAGGAGTAACCCACGCCAAAGCCTTAC
>ONZH01028342.1:0-55703 GCA_900303285.1 Rhinella marina
CAAGAATATAACTACTATAATACTACTCTATGTACAAGAATATAACTACTATACATGACTACTATAATACTGCTCCTCTACTATAATACTGCCTCATATGTACAAGAATGTAACTACTATATACTGCTCCTATGTACAAGAATATAACTACTATAATACTGCTCCTATGTACAAGAATATAAACTATATACTATACTGCCTCCTATGTACAAGAATATAACTACTATAATACTGCTCCTATGTACAAGAATATAACTACTATAATAATATGTACAAGAATATACTACTATAATACTGCTCCTATGTACAAGAATATAACTACTATAATACTGCTTCCTATGTACAAGAATATAAACTATAATATGCTCCTATGTACAAGAATATAAATACTATAATACTGCTCCTATGTACAAAGATATAACTACTATAATACTGCCTCCTATGTACAAGAATATAACTACTATAATACTGCTCCTATGTACAAGAATATAACTACTATAATACTGCTCCTATGTACAAGATTTTACTATGTCCCTAAACACCCCCTGAAACTAGAGTAAACGTTATATAGTGTAAGTGATGCGAATCCGAATATGTAATTTTTATCTTCATACTCACTTCCATTCCGATGCTGTGCTCCCACAAACAGCAGTAAAATGCACTAGTGGACTCCAGTGCTCACTCACATAATGGAGAGGACTCAAAGAAGAGTCCAGTGGTGCATTTTACTGCAGGTTTGTGGGAGCACAGCGTCGGAATGGAAGAGAGTATGAAGATAAAACTTACATATTCGGATTCATCATCACTTACACTATACAACGCTTACTCTAGTTCAGGGGGTGTTTCGGAGATGACAGGTTCCCTTTAACTACTATAATATGCTATAACTACTGCCTATACAAGAATATAACTACTATAAATACTCTGCTCCTATGTACAAGAATAAACTACTATAATACTATATACTGCTCCTATGTACAAGAATAAAACTACTATAATACTGCTCCTATATATAAGAATATAACTACTATAATACTGCTCCTATGTACAAGAATAAAACTACTATAATACTGCCTCCTATATACAAGAATATAACTACTATAATACTACTCCTATATACAAGAATATAACTACTATAATACTGCTCCTATGTACAAGAATAAAACTACTATAATACTGTCTCCTATGTACACAAATATAACTACTATAATACTGCTTCTAAGTACACGCATATAACCAGTATAATACGGCCCTGTATGGAGATGTACAGGGTCCAGTACATGGGTGACTCAGGTTGTTGTGCAGTGGATGACAGTATGTAATCTGGTGGATATATTTGGTCACGTTATTTCGGATCAGCAGCCCCACGTCCCTCATTACCGTCACATTCTGCTGATTATCTCCTCGTTGCGGTGACTGAGCAGCAGCTGCAGATCTCTCTTATTGTTTTATCTCACCATCCAGCAGATATGATAGAAATGAGGCACGGAGTCAGTTATTTCTGTGCGTTGCGCTGTGGGTCAGCTGCACGCTAATGTCACCAGGTCGGGTTGTCACAGTGACAGCGCTGTCATTAGAGTATGTGAGAATCCACACAGCATATGTCCCCTCGCCACATGTTTTGCATAATATCTAATAAATCTAAAAAGTATATATTTAAAGAGACAGTACACATAAAGTCCGTCTGAAGCTAAACACAACACATTGCTTGCCGTTATCAACCCTTTCATGGTGACAGGGTTAAAAGTTGTGGACTGTATATGACCCACCGTCCTATGGTCATCTGTGACTAGCACGCTATGGGGGTATCTATGACGAGCACTGTATGGGGGATCTATGACGAGCACTGTATGGGGGTGTCTATGACAAGCACTGTATGGGATCTATGACGAGTTACTGTATGGGGGTATCTATGACGAGTATGTATGGGGGACCTATGATGAGCACTGTATGGGGGTATGACATGCACTGTATGGGGGATCTATGACGAGCACTGTTGGGGGATCTATGACGAGCACTGTAGTGTATGGGGGTGTCTATGACAAGCACTGTATGGGGGTGTCTATGACGAGCACTGTATGGGGTTTATCTGTGACGAGCACTGTATGGGGGATCTATGACGAGCACTGTATGGGGTTATCTGTGACGAGCACCGTATGGGGGCAATCTATGACGAGCACTGTATGGAGGTATTTATGACATGCACTGTATGGCGGGATCAATGATGAGCACTGTATGGAGGTATCTATGACGAGCACTGTATGGAGGTATTTATGACATGCACTGTATGGCGGTATCAATGATGAGCACTGTATGGAGGTATCTATGACGAGCACTGTATGAGGTATCTATGACGAGCACTGTATGGAGGTATCTATGACGAGCACTGTATGGAGGATCTATGACGAGCACTGTATGAGGCAATATATGACAAGCACTGTATGGAGGTATCTATGACAAGCACTGTATGGAGGTATCTATGACGAGCACTGTATGGAGGCATATATGACAAGCACTATATGAGTATCTATGACGAGCACTGTAGCCGAGCACTGTATGGAGGCATATATGACAAGCACTGTAATGGAGGTATCTATACGAGCACTGTAATGGAGGCATATATGACGAGCACTGTATGGGAGTATCTATGACGAGCACTGTATGGGGATATATGACGAGCACTGTATGGGAGTATCTATGACGGCACTGTATGGAGGCATAGAGGCATATATGACGAGCACTGTATGGGAGTATCTATGACGAGCACTGTATGGGGTATCTATGAGGAGAACTTTATGGGTTATCTATGACGAGTACTGTATGGAGGCATATATGAAAGGCACTGTATGGGAATATCTATGACGAGCACTGTATGGAGGTAGCTATGAGAGCACTGTATGGAATATCTATGACGAGCACTCATGGGAGTATCTATGACGAGCACATGTATGGGGTTTATCTTGAGGAGAACTTTATGGGTTATCTATGACGAGTACTGTATGGAGGCATATATGACAAGCACTGTATGGGGGATCTATGACGAGCACTGTATGAGGGTATCTATGGCGAGCACTGTATGGGAGTATATTCCAAACAATGCATAGCAAACTGAGCTCTGCTACATCTATCTTCTCATTAAACAGCACAGAACTAAAAGCTAACCGATGTGTGGCCGCTACACCGTGTGTGTTCTGCCTGATGTTTGGATAATTGGCGCACACTTTCCAGACTGAAAACTCGCTAGAGAGAGGAGCGAGAGGTCAGCGTGAGATCAGGAGGACGCTGCTCTTTGATTTTCTTGCTTGCTTTTCACACTTTGATGTGGTAGAAAAGACAGAGTGTGAGGCTGCACTACACGCACAGGCCGAAGTCACCACTGTTACCAAATACCGCAGTCACCGCCGCTGTATTAATCCGTAGATGACCGCTGTAATGGACGGTTAGCCTCGGTTTGTGGTATATAATGATTTAACAAGCAGCTATAGATGTAGCAGAACTTAAACAGTCATTGTTTAAAGGGGCACCTCCATCAGAAAGGAGTTTTTGTTAAATTTAATAGTCATAGAAAATATATATATATTTTATTTTAGAATTTTCGGCGGTTTTTCTTTTCGGCAGTACTGTGCCGTGGAACATGAAATACAAAATATGTTTCTTCTGTAGCAGTCTGCACACATGATAAATCCTATGATATAGCTGGGTAGTCCATTGTCATTTTACTGCTGCTGTGAGTGGGAGATGTCTGCTGGGTAATCTTCATGATAATAGTAGGTGTAGGCTTGGGATGACAGTTGTATTGTTCTCTTAAAGGGGTTGTCTCATCTTGCCTAATGGGGGCATATCGCTAGGATATGCCCCCATTGTCTTATAGGTGCGGGTCCCACCGCTGGGACCCGCACCTATATCGAGAACGGGGCCCCGAAAGCGAACGGGGGCGCACTGCGCATGCGCAGCCGCCTCCATTCATTTTCAATGTGGCCGGCGAAGATAGCCGAGCGCTGGCTCGGCTATTTCCGTCGGCTCCATAGAAATGAATAGGAGCGGTGGCCGCGCAAGCGCGGTGCGCTCCCATTCATTTCTATGGGGAGCCGGCTTGGTGGTGGCCGGGACCGGAGTCCTCCAGCCACCACCTTGCGGGGCCCCGTTCTCGATATAGGTGTGGGTCCCAACGGTGGGACACGCACCTAGAAGACAATGGGGGCATATCCTAGCGATATGCCCCCATTAGGCAAGATGAGACAACCCCTTTAAAGGGTTTCTCCGGGAATTAAGAAAATGAAAATACTTAAATATAACTTTATTATAAATATATTCCCCAAAAACTTTTGATAGTTATAATGGCTCGTTTTGTCTGGAGAGCAATTATTAAGAGAAATAAAATGGCCGCCGTCCTATTAGTACACACAAAACCTGTCCTAATCACTCAGCAGGACAAGTTACTTCACAACACTGAGATAAAGAGCTGCCTCATCCTCCTCTCTGCTCTGCTTGTCAGGGATTATGATCCAAAATACAGATCTTCAGCTGAATCTCTGTAGGAATGGAGTTCATGAGGAGACATGAAGTAGAGAGAGGAGGTGGGGGAGGATAATGAGCAGCAGCTCTTGTATGTAGTATCCATTACCAGTCTGTCCTGTCCGTCCTCTCTGTACCTCATGTCTCGTCATTAACCCCGTTCCCACAGAGATTCAGCTGAAGATCTTATCATCTGTATTCAGGATCATAATCCCTGACAAGCAGAGCAGAGAGGAGGATGAGGCAGCTCTTTACCTCAGTGTTGTGAAGTAACTTGTCCTCCTTTGTGATTAGGACGGGTCTTGTGTGTACTAATAGGACGGCGGCCATTTTTTTGGACTAATAGGACGGCGTCTCTTCTTATGATTGCTCTCCCGACAAAACAATACATTATAACTAGTGAAAGGTATATGGAAATATATATACAATAAAGTAATATTTAAGTATTTTCATTTTGTAAATTCCCGGAAAACCCCTTTAATAGGCTTAGATACAGAAGAGCACCACATTGATCAGTTTAAGGTGTGATGCCTCTTTCCCTTTTTTCAGAATGAATGGGCTGTTGTCAGTTGTCAGGCAGGAGTTCGGTACCCGGGTGGAAAGACAGGAAATAACACCTTTGCTAGAGACTAGGTAACAGGTTGGACTGGAGTTCCTCAGGCCAACCAGAGGAAATTATTCTTGTGGCCCAACCCAATATCAAGTCTAATAGATTTCTATTTAAAGAAATAGACCCTAGCGGCAAATTATTGACTCCAAAGGCAGCGCCAGATGTTTTTATTTTTCTCCTGGACCTTTGGTGCCCACTATGGTATCAGAGCTTGAGCCCACCGAAGGATCCCCTGGTATTTTGGTGGGCCAGTCTACTGCTGCTACAATTCTAAAGGGGGGTAACCTAATGCTCAGGCACCCTGCCACTGGGGATGAGCGGGATTAGGAGCTTCAACAACTCTAAAGGGGAGTGGCTACAGTGCTAAAAAAAAAAAACGCCAGACTCAATTCCTCTCATTTGCATACGCGCGTGCCTTCTTTGTGTAACTAATTTGAGCCTTAGTAGTTGTCACAGCACTGAGTAAAGAAACCTAAGGTAAGTTTTAGCTGTTTATTATTGTATATAATGGTTTACATTATAATCAAATTCTGACATACAGGTTCCCTTTAAGTACCCAGGGACTGGAAAAATTTGGACACACAAGCTGACCGCTAGGAGTTAGCTTGCAGCCTAAGAAATAGACAGGGAGGTGAGCAGGATGCGGTCTTCAGTCTGCAGTACTTACAGAAGACGCTGGCGGTAGGAGAACAGGCCCGGGCCACAGGTTGGGAGAGTAAGCCAGCTGGGTGAGTAGCGCAGCATCTGTGCCTGCCAGGGGTAGAAGAACAGCAGTGGGTATTCCGTATTTTTCGCTTTATAAGATGCAGCCGATGATAAGACGCACCCCAGATTTTAGAGTAGGAAATAAGAAAAAAATATTTTTCATCAGACCTCATATCAGATCCTCATATCAGACTCCCCATCAATTTCAGGATATCACATCAGACCCCCATATCAGCCCTTCATGTCAGACCCCCATCAGAACTCAGATCGGACCTTTCAGACATGCATACTTGCTCTGCTCTTCTCAGAACTCTCATAGAAATGAATGGAGCATGCTGGAAGTTGTAGTTTCACAACAGCTGGAGTACCAAAGGTTGCTGACCCCTGCCATAGAGTATAGACAACCCCCTTGGGAGAAGTTACAGATAGATTCATTTACTGCACTGATACATTGTAACAAACTGTTAGTACAGGAGAGATGATATATTTGGCTGGATGTAATAATACATTGATCTTTACACAGGATATGGCTGTTTAATACTTGATGTTCCCATTCTCTGAGATGATTCTCTTGATCCTGCCAGGAGGATTTATCAGATCTCTTTTTCCGAGCAGCTCTTGACATATTTCTTTAAATTGAAGGGAAAAAAAACACAGGGCTGCAGAGATGAACAATTCAGCCTCATCAAAATGAAATGGAAATGTGCTGCTGCAAGAGAACGTAGATATACCATGGACTGTGCAGACATAACTACAGGAAATGTCTCATTTACAAAACCCATTGTCATGCTCCTTATTAACAGAGAGGGTGGGGGTCCTCTGCTCAGGATAAAGAGAGTCTCTGGAGGACCTGTCCATTCCTCCATTACACGGACATCCCATTGATGTGAATGTTGAATCTGTAATGCTTAACTTCCCCTGGGGTGGCTCTGCAGGGAAACCACTGCACCACTATCCCTACCTACTTGCACAGTCCATACTAACCGACAGGGCCCAACTGGACGGCGGTCCCTAGCTTACGTACGTCATGTCAGTACCAGGGGGGTCACAAGAACGAAGTCAAATTAAAGCCGAGGTCAATAAACAGAGGTTGCAATATCAGTAACACGCTGGTGAGGTATAAAGACCAATCACACGCAACTTGTGGCCAGCAGGTTGCCTGTTCAAATAGGCCAGGCTTGTGGGTTTCGTGACGTGGCCAACATCACGTGACCCTTGTCAGAAGAAGTTACACAGGTGGGCGCCGACTCATCAACGTCGGCACTCACAGGAGAGATGGAGAACGCCGACCACGCTGGGGAAGCATGCATCATCGGGTCCTCCCCGCCCCCTGGTTGCCAGGGAGATGAGGACGCCAGCCGTGACTAACGGCAACTCCTCATCCTTCTTTAAGAGCGGGATGCTGGCAGCGCGTTCCCTCCGGCTGCCGGCTCCATGTTACACTGAACACTTCCTTCCAGAATACAGCTGATCCCTCGGGATCTCAACAGCAGTACAACCTGTGAGACCTTTCTGTCCAAAGTGGACGGCATCCCTCCTAAAATATCCCTCTTACGTATAAAGACCTGAGTCGTCAATTTTGGCTAGTAGAGGGGATGTCATGTGCAGGGCAACCTGCTCATATTGCGCAAAATAGGTTTACTATGACAGAATATAAAACCCCAGAAAGGATGTGTTAAAAAAGACCACCCATGAACACCTTGTATAGGGATTTGGTTTGGTGGCTTATTCTAGAGCCCAAATTGTCAATTTGTTTAGAGGAGGTCTAGTCTGGGGGCAGTGATAGTTTAGGGGTCTGGAGCCTTAAATTATTTACAGGATCTGTAGTGGTCCATAGTGCTGCCATTGTGTTGGTTTGCACAACCAACTGTACCACCACCAGCAAAATGCAAAAACTGTTATGTTTATGTACTGTGCCTGGTTCACCATCAGGTGGCAGTGTATCTGACAGTGAGTACCTTCAGATAGAATGTAACTTACCATTCTATTCTCCCTCCTTTTGGGTAAAAGTGGGCTAGTCCTGCTTCCTACCAAGGGAAAGATTGCAGGAAGCTGTTGAGAGTTGAAGTGAGAGAGTGAAGCAGAACGGTGCAGTGAGGGAACGCTTTCCACTCACTGCTTCAGAACTTTGGGAAAGTAGCATCGTTTAGCAGTGAATTACAGTACTATGTGGGCTTATGAAGGGAGTTTTATTTGGATAATGCACATTATTTGGTCAGTATATGGCGGTATTATGTCTGTTATGTATATGGCAATAATACACAATTAGTACTAAATAACTGTAAGAATCACAAGGACAGCTGTCTGAAAATAAAAAACAGAAGCGGAGGATTATTTTACTTTACCTGTTATGAAGCGCGTTAGATGGATGCCGCATTGTGCGCATCGCCACAGAAGACACCAGAATTATTGCTGTCACAATAAAAAGCATAGACGAGGATATGAACATGAAAGGCAAAACTATTCTGTTCCAGCACGAAAAAAAAATACTCCTGTTACAATAAAGAATCACAGCGCTCAGTGTGATATCTGTGCAGTGAAAGTCACCGCCAGCCGGCGGCAGCCATAGTTCTGCTTCATAAGTTATTCCATTAACCCCTAATATGCCCAGGAGGTTGGCAACTAGATCTATGAGGAAAGAGAGGTTTAGAAACTCCATTTTTACGTACATACCCTAGTAGAGAATTTTGAGTAGAAGGGGTCTATAGGGAAAGAGCGACTATACTGTGCATTACATGCAGAGTATATTCACTTCAATATGAATTGTGTAATACCTCATTTCTCCTGTGGGGGAAGCGCAGGCCAGCAGGGGTTTCAGCAGTGTAAGATTGGGAGCAACTGGGAATTAATGATTCTTTTTTTTTTTTTAAGCTCCCACCAATTTTTCCCTGCTGGAAATCCCCTTTGAGTAAGCAGGTTGGAATACTTTGAGTGCAGAAGAATAACTTGAAGCTTCTTGTCAGTAGTTTATCCAGTCAAGATACTGTGCATGGCTGTGCTGGGAGGATTGTCCATGCTGACCAATCAAGCCCCGAATGGTCAACCTATCAGTGAGGCTGGATGCCGAGCCAGTCATGTTCCTGGCTCAGCGTCCAATTCCAGAACTAGGCGGGGGATTTAAGTCTGTTGCTCAGTCATTGCCAGTTGCCTGTGATTTTGTTTTATCTGGGCTCCTACTCATTACTACTGCTTCTGAACTCCTGCTAATCTGACTATGGCTTTTCTTCTGGATTAACGTCTCATCTGCTGGTTTGGCTTCTACAGCTTCTCCTGGCATTCTTACGGTGGTTCATTTCTGGATTGATCTCTACTCTGATGTCTGGGTTTATCCGTCACCCTGGTTCTGATGCTGCTTGTCTACTACTATTTTCATTCCTGTTGTTCTTGTAAGTCTGCTTCTAGCAAGCTTGCGTCAGTTTCCTGCTACTTTACTTCTCAGACGTGACCTAGGTCCATAGCAGCCAAATCCATCCAGCCTTGCGGCAGACTGTCGTGAAGAACCTAGGGGGTAGCCTTAGCTTCCAACCGATATAAGTGGTTAAGGGAGACTGGCACCACCCACCAGAAAGTGGGTGGAGAAGGGGCAGGATTTGCGCAAATTTACCCCAAAGATGGCGATTTCTGGGAGTTTTGTGGACATTTAGGGGTGGTCCTGGGGGCAGAGCTGGATAGAGCGTAAATGTTGAGTAATATGTTGGCAGTTAACCACATCTAAGCCTTGTTCATACACGCATTATGCCCCCATGCTGTAATAATGCCCCCTTGTGCGCTGCACAGTGTTAGGCCACCACACAGTAATAGTGCCCCAACCCACTGATGATCAGGGGCGTAGCTATAGGGGGAGCAGGGGAAGCAGCTGCTTTGGGGCTCAGACCCACAAGGGGCCCCCTCAGGAGGGAGACTAAAAGATTTTATTGTCAGGCCCCCTCAACAGTATTATACAATGACATTATATACAGCGACACAATACGAAACGGATGGAACGGCTGTCAGGTCTTGTCTGGGAGAGCTCAATCTTGACTAGCCACAAGAGTGAGGGTTGCATGTGAGTTGGGGGTTGTGAAGAAGTTTCTGGGGGGGCCTCGTTCAAAGATTTGCTGTGGGGCCCAGTTAGTTGTAGTTACCCCACTGCTCATGATGCTACGTTAGTGCCCCCTTAGTGACCCCTTCTCACGCAGCAAGAATGCCCCTGCATTGTGCCGGCCTATCCTGAAGTCTACTTGTCCTGACAACTTCTTGTCCCACCATAGGATGCAGGGTACTGTTAAAAGTGGTAGGGCAGAGGGAACCCTGCCAGATAAAAAAGGTACAAGGGCACACCCATAACTATACTCCTATACTTGCTCTTATGTATACCTGATTTATTAGTATACCGCAGTTCTATAACTGCTAAACAAGGGTGTGAACCCTATCGGTCACTTCTCCGGGCCATATGCTTGGATGCGAATCAAATGACAAATCAATGCAGATACAGTTGAAATCAGGGCAGATTCCCAGGACAGTAGGACAACACCTGAAATCCAGGACTGTCCTTCTGGATCATAGATGGTTGGAAAGTGTGCAAGAAGCACTGAGCAGAAGTATTTCTTAGGCCCAGAGTCCCAGATGGCCACTCAGCAAACCCTGACAGTCATAAGATGGGAGCTGTAGTCACTCAGCAGCTGGAGAACCTCAGTTTGGAGAACACAGATTTGGAGGAACCTGGTTAGGAGAATCATGGAGGACCATGAATGGTGGGGGCAAGGGTTGTAGAATAGGTCAGCTCAGTTTTTAGTGAGAGATATACTATGGATGTTAATATCATGGTTGTTCTTTGCAGACCTGGTAGGACAAATGATCAGACCCATTCTCTGATCTTTCCACCAAGACCAGGAATAATTTTGCTTGCACGGTGCAACATTCCCATAAACCCCTCTTCATATATTTATGAGCAGCAGGGCGGGAAGCTGCAGAATAATTTGTCTACTTTCTTCATATGATGATTAATTCATGCTGCGCTCACACTGGAAGGTTTTATAATGTTCATCTAACACATTATCTGATACGGGAGGAGAGACTCGTCTAAATGTGCTCCATAGTCAGCCTCCACTACATCACATGCTTCATAAAATACGTTATATAGAGGAAAGTACTGGACACCTACATATGCCACCTCCAGGAGCTACATCTATAGGCATTAAAGGGGTATTCCGGTTAACATAAATATAACTTATGGTTTAGACCAGTGATTTTCAACCTTTTTTGAGCCGCAGCACACAGGAACAAGCACAAACTCACAGCAGGAAAGCTAGGGATTGTGGGAATTGTAGTTTTGTGAGGGAAGATCAGGAGCCATGATACTCTGTGTGCTGCAGGCTCACACAGGAGCTAGACAAATGGATTCCAAGGTAAATTGAAGCTCTGGTTATATGTACAGGTATGAGTTCTGGTTATACGTATAGGTATGGGTTCTGGTTATATGTATAGGTTCTGGTTATATGTATAGGTATGGGTTCTGGTTATATGCACAGGTATGGGTTCTGGTTATATGTACAGGTATGGGTTCTGGTTATATGTACAGGTATGGGTTCTGGTTATATGTACAGGTATGGGTTCTGGTTATATGTACAGGTATGGGTTCTGGTTATATGTACAGGTATGGGTTCTGGTTATATGTACAGGTACGGGTTCTGGTTATATGTACAGGTACGGGTTCTGGTTATATGCACAGGTACGGGTTCTGGTTATATGTACAGGTACGGGTTCTGGTTATATGTACAGGTACGGGTTCTGGTTATATGTACAGGTATGGGTTCTGGTTATATGTACAGGTATGGGTTCTGGTTATATGTACAAGTATGGGTTCTGGTTTATATGTACAGGTATGGGTTCTGGTTATATGTACAGGTATGGGTTCTGGTTATATGTACAGGTATGGGTTTCTGGTTATATGTACAGGTATGGGTTCTGGTTATATGTACAGGTTAGCGGGTTCTGGTTATATGTACAGGTACGGGTTCTGGTTATATGTACAGGTACGGGTTCTGGTTATATGTACAGGTACGGGTTCTGGTTATATGTACAGGTACGGGTTCTGGTTATATGCACAGGTATGGGTTCTGGTTATATGCACAGGTATGGGTTCTGGTTATATGCACAGGTATGGGTTCTGGTTCTATGTACAGGTATGGGTTCTGGTTCTATGTACAGGTATGGGTTCTGGTTATATGTACAGGTATGGGTTCTGGTTATATGTACAAGTATGGGTTCTGGTTATATGTACAGGTATGGGTTCTGGTTATATGCATAGGTATGGGTTCTGGTTATATGTACAGGTATGGGTTCTGGTTCTATGTACAGGTATGGGTTCTGGTTATATGTACAGGTTTGGATTCTGGTTATATGTACAGGTTTGGATTCTGGTTATATGTACAGGTATGGGTTCTGGTTACATGTATAGGTATGGGTTCTGGTTATATGTACAGGTATGGGCTCTGGTTATATGTACAGGTATGGGTTCTGGTTATATGTACAGGTATGGGTTCTGGTTATATGTACAGGTATGGGTTCTGGTTATATGTACAGGTATGGGCTCTGGTTATATGTACAGGTATGGGTTCTGGTTATATGTATAGGTATGGGTTCTGGTTATATGTACAGGTATGGGTTCTGGTTATATGTACAGGTATGGGCTCTGGTTATATGTACAGGTATGGGTTCTGGTTATATGTACAGGTATGGGTTCTGGTTATATGTACAGGTATGGGTTCTGGTTATATGTACAGGTATGGGTTCTGGTTATATGTACAGGTATGGGTTCTGGTTATATGTACAGGTATGGGTTCTGGTTATATGTACAGGTACGGGTTCTGGTTATATGTACAGGTACTGGTTCTGGTTATATGTACAGGTACGGGTTCTGGTTATATGTACAGGTATGGGTTCTGGTTATATCAGGGGCGGACACAGACAGCAGAGGGCCCTTGTACAAGGAATGTGTTTGGGCCCCCCCCCAGCCGTTCCCAAACCAAATTCTCAACCTAACCTATGGTGTCCTAACATTACATACAGCAATACAAAACATACAGGGTAATGCTACTTTCACACCTGCAGCACTACGCTCCGGCCACCTGATTTGGCAGAGAATGCAAGAAATTGGCCGGACACAGACTCAGTCATGCAGAGGTTTGTGTCCTGCTGATTCTCTGCATTTTTGCCAGATTGTGGCCGGATCTCTGCCTGACCCCATTATAGTTAATGGGGCCGGCGGGCATTCTGTCTGCATCCAGCAGTGCCAGAGCCGGTGAATTCCAGAAGGCTGTTCTCTGCTGGACCAGCCTGCCAGAATCACCAACTCAGATGTGAAAGTAGCCTAATACAGGTCCACATACCTCCTACATCCAGTGACGTCTTCTTAGATGTAGATGTTCTCTTTCCTCATCTTTTCCTTTCAGACCAGACTGCCATGATGATTTCTTCCAGCCATCTCTTCTCTCTGTGGAGTTTGACAAATAGACATCTTAGATTCCTACTTTTCTATCATTCTTCCACCTTCTTGAACTCCTCATCCTGCCACTCCCCAATACTGTGCCCGCTGTGCTCCCCAAAACTATACTGCAGAAACAGTCCCCCTCAAATACTACCGCCTTCAGTAATTAAAATAACTGCACCCAGGAAAGTGTCCCTGACACTAAATTATAACCAAAATGTTCCCCAAAAATAACTGTGCTAAGCTGATAGTAATAGTCCCAACAATAGAAATAATTAGTGCCCCCGGCCAGCCAATGTCCCCATAGTGCCCTCATAATGTGCCAATGCCCCCTACTATGTACCCAAAAAACCCTCTTAGTGCCCCTATACAATGACCCCAATAGTGCTCCTCTCCCCCCCTTCTCCATAGTGCCCCCATGTCTGCCAGAATATAAGATAGGGCCCCCATAGTGATCCTCGCCTCCATAGTGCCAGTATATATATAGGGCCCCCCATAGTCGTCCTCCTCCTCCAGAGTGCCCCCCATAATGCTCCCCCTCCATAGTGGCCCCCCATAGTTCCTCCTCCATAGTGGCCCCCCATAGTGCTCCTCCTCCATAGTGGCCCCCATAGTGCTCCTCCTCCATAGTAGCCCCCCATAATGCTCCTCCTCCATAGTGGCCCCCCATAGTGCTCCTCCTCCATAGTGGCCCCCCATAGTGCTCCTCCCCCATAGTGCTCCCCCTCCATAGTGGCCCCCCATAGTGCTCCCCCTCCATAGTGGCCCCCCATAGTGCTCCTCCTCCATAGTAGCCCCCATAGTGTTCCTTCTCCATAGTGGCCCCCCATAGTGCTCCCCCTCCATAGTGGCCCCCCATAGTGCTCCCCCTCCATAGTGGCCCCCATAGTGCTCCTCCTCCATAGTGGCCCCCCATAGTGCTCCTCTCCATAGTAGCCCCATAGTGTTCCTTCTCCATAGTGGCCCCCATAGTGCTCCCCCTCCATAGTGGCCCCCATAGTGCTCCCCTCCATAGTGGCCCCCCATAGTGCTCCTCCTCCATAGTAGCCCCCATAGTGTTCCTTCTCCATAGTGGCCCCCCATAGTGCTCCTCCTCCATAGTGGCCCCCATAGTGCTCCTCCTCCATAGTTTTCCTTCTCCATAGTGGCCCCCATAGTGCTCCTCCTCCATAGTGGCCCCCCATAGTGCTCCTCCTCCATAGTGGCCCCCATAGTGCTCCTTCTCCATTGTGCTCCCCCTCCAAAGTGGCCCCCATAGTGCCTCTCCTCCATAGTGCTCCTCCCCCATAGTGCCCCCACTGAGTGCCAACTTAAATAAAAAAAAATTAACAGTTATACTTACCTCCTTGCCTCTGTCAGCGACGCGATTGCAGGCCTCTTCCGGCCTGTGTCCCGCGCTGTACGGCTCAGGCGGCGCGATGACGTCATCGCGTCGCCTGTGCCGGCCTCCGATAGGCTACAGGCCTAGTGCCTGCAGCCTATCAGAGGAACGGGGAAGGGACACGCCTCTCCCTCCCTTGCCCCGCATTATCCATCTGTATCGCCGTCCTAAGGACGGCGATACAGATGAATATAGAGATGAGCGCTTCCAAAATGGAAGCGCTCACATCTCTACCTGCCGCCGGGAAGAAAGGGCCCCCCTCCGGTCCCGGGCCCCGGTGCAGCCGAACCGGCTGCACCGCGGTATGTCCGCCCCTGGGTTATATGTACAAGTATGGGTTCTGGTTATATGCACAGGTATGGGTTCTGGTTATATGCACAGGTATGGGTTCTGGTTATATGCACAGGTATGGGTTCTGGTTCTATGTACAGGTATGGGTTCTGGTTCTATGTACAGGTATGGGCTCTGGTTATATGTACAGGTATGGGTTCTGGTTATATGTACAGGTATGGGTTTGGTTATATGTACAGGTAGGTTGGTTATATGTACAAGTATGGGTTCTGGTTATATGTACAGGTATGGGTTCTGGTTATATGCATAGGTATGGGTTCTGGTTATATGTACAGGTATGGGTTCTGGTTCTATGTACAGGTATGGGTTCTGGTTATATGTATAGGTATGGGTTCTGGTTATATGTACAGGTTTGGATTCTGGTTATATGTACAGGTATGGGTTCTGGTTATATGTATAGGTATGGGTTCTGGTTATATGTACAGGTATGGGCTCTGGTTATATGTACAGGTATGGGTTCTGGTTATATGTACAGGTATGGGTTCTGGTTATATGTACAGGTATGGGTTCTGGTTATATGTACAGGTATGGGTTCTGGTTATATGTACAGGTATGGGTTCTGGTTATATGTACAAGTATGGGTTCTGGTTATATGTACAAGTATGGGTTCTGGTTATATGTACAAGTATGGGTTTCTGGTTATATGTACAGGTATGGGTTCTGGTTATATGCATAGGTATGGGTTCTGGTTATATGTACAGGTATGGGTTCTGGTTCTATGTACAGGTATGGGTTCTGGTTCTATGTACAGGTATGGGTTCTGGTTATATGTACAGGTATGGGTTCTGGTTCTATGTACAGGTATGGGTTCTGGTTATATGTACAGGTATGGGCTCTGGTTATATGTACAGGTATGGGTTCTGGTTATATGTACAGGTATGGGCTCTGGTTATATGTACAGGTATAGGTTCTGGTTATATGTACAGGTATGGGCTCTGGTTATATGTACAGGTATGGGTTCTGGTTATATGTACAGGTATGGATTATGGTTATAGTTATGGGTTCTGGTTATATGTACAGGTATGGGTTCTGGTTGGGTTACAGCTTGAAGCCTTAATGCAGTTTATCAAAAATTAAGTTACTTTACCGGAATACCCCTTTAATATGGGGTTGGTCTTCTCTTGTCCCCTTCTGGGAAGGTTTTCTACAAGATTTTGGAGTGTTTTGGGGAATTTTTGCCCATTCATCCTGAAGAGCATTTGTAAGTTCCTGGCATTGACGAGAGTACCTGGCCTGTAACAATCGTCATTCTAGTTCATCCCAAAGGTTTTGGATGGAGTTGAGTTCAGGACTCTGTATGGCCAGCATGTTCTGGGGTATCTGTAATTGTCCTGACCTGCAAAATGAAGGTAACAGGTCAGTTTAATCACATAGGGAACACCTAAAAAGAAAATCTATAATACGATGGCAGAATTGTAATGTTCTTTTTTCACCCCATATGGAATTTCTTTCCAGCTTCCCACTACATTGTACTTTTTAGTGACACCATTTAATATTACCTACAACTTATCCCACAGACAAAACAACAACTAAAAAAAGCCCTCCTATGAAAAATAAAAAAAGTTATGGCTCTGGGGAAACAAGAAGTGAACAATGAAAACAGAAAATTGCTGCAGCATGAAGGGGTTAAGAGCAAGGGCCCCAGACTTTTCTCCATATAGTGTATGTAGGAAACTATTTTATAAAAGTTGGTAGAATTTGTTTTTTATCCTGCAGATTGTTTTTCTTCAGTAATTGCTTCCGAATGTCCTCCTTTTCTGTACATGTGTTATAATGAGGCGCTGATCATCAGTTGTGTCCATCTCTGGCTGTGTGATCTGGGAACAGATATAGTCACAGTGATTGTGGCATTGATCAAATAACAGTGTAGCCTGACTTAGTGGTAGCATTGTCCCGGCCGGGGAGCAGTCTCGGTTGAGCGCTCCTTCCTCCGATGCTGGACAGCGCTTGATTGGCCGACGGGAGCCATGAGGGGAGGAACCTCCCTCTGTTATTCGGGCACGTGCGGCGGCCGCTTCACGGCCGCACTAGTGCCGGAGGCGCCGCCACAAACAGAGGTGGTGTGCGCTCTATGTGTTTGTTTGTCCTATAGATAAGATCGCTATTACCTGTCTGTAGGGAATTTGCTCCTGAGGAGGGTACGATAAGTACCCAGAAACGCGTCGAGCAGTCATAGGGATTTAGACAGGTTCAATACCAGTAATAGATGAGCATTTAGTATAGGATCAAGGACGGGCTACTAATATTAATAGATAAGGCATATATAGATAAGGTATATATTCAATACCCCGCTCCACTGGTTGTGCTGCCTAGACAACACACGCCTGTGATAAGGGGAGATAGAGCACAGGATCATGTATAGGGCCAACAATTGACTATTGGTCTGCTCTTAACCCCGTGCATCAATTTATGCGTGCCCATGTTCTAGTACACTACGGGGTACATGATTACCCTGGTTGTATGTGTGGCTCAGTGTTACTGAGAGCCTACACAGTATACTGAGGGCACATTCTTTCTCTCATTTATTTTATAGTGAATTCTAATAAATTATTTTTGTTTTGTTTTTAGCGCCAAAAACTTCACTGTTACACGATTATTTAATTTGGACGCCTACTTGCGCCTATTTGAGGTGGCCTATATGTAAACTGGCATTGATCAAAGCCTAATCTGCCTAAATAGTAGAAAAATAATATATTAGTAAAAATAAAGTTTTATACTCCAGAGCTGCACTCACTATTCTGCTGGTGGAATCACTATGTACATACATTACTTATCCTGTACTGATCCTGAGTTACATCCTGTATTATACTCCAGAGCTGCACTCACTATTCTGCTGGTGCAGTCACTGTGTACATACATTACATTTCTTATCCTGTACTGATCCTGAGTTATATCTTGTATTATACTCCAGAGCTGTACTCACTATTCTGCTGGTGCAGTCACTGTGTACATACATTACTTATCCTGTACTGATCCTGAGTTACATCCTATATTATACTCCAGAGCTGCACTCACTATTCTGCTAGTGCAGTCACTGTGTACATACATTACTTATCCTGTAATGATATCCTGTATTATACTCCAGAGCTGCACTCACTATTCTGCTGGTGGAGTCACTGTGTACATACATTACATTACATATCCTGTACTGATCCTGAGTTACATCCTGTATTATACTCCAGAGCTGCACTCACTATTCTGCTGGTGGAATCACTGTGTACATACATTACAATACTTATCCTGTACTGATCCTCAGTTACATCCTGTATTATACTCCAGAGCTGCACTCACTATTCTGCTGGTGCAGTCACTGTGTACATACATTACTTATCCTGTACTAATCCTGAGTTACATCCTGTATTATACTCCAGAGCTGCACTCACTATTCTGCTGGTGCAGCCACTGTGTACATACATTACATTACTTATCCTGTACTGATCCTGAGTTATATCCTGTATTATACTCCAGAGCTGTACTCACTATTCTGCTGGTGCAGTCAATGTGTATATACATTACATTACTTATCCTGTACTGATCCTGAGTTACATCCTGTATTATACTCCAGAGCTGTACTCACTATTCTGCTGGTGCAGTCACTGTGTACATACATTACTTATCCTGTACTGATCCTGAGTTACATCCTATATTATACTCCAGAGCTGCACTCACTATTCTGCTGGTGGAGTCACTGTGTACATACATTACATTACATATCCTGTACTGATCCTGAGTTACATCCTGTATTATACTCCAGAGCTGCACTCACTATTCTGCTGGTGGAATCACTGTGTACATACATTACAATACTTATCCTGTACTGATCCTCAGTTACATCCTGTATTATACTCCAGAGCTGCACTCACTATTCTGCTGGTGCAGTCACTGTGTACATACATTACTTATCCTGTACTAATCCTGAGTTACATCCTGTATTATACTCCAGAGCTGCACTCACTATTCTGCTGGTGCAGCCACTGTGTACATACATTACATTACTTATCCTGTACTGATCCTGAGTTATATCCTGTATTATACTCCAGAGCTGTACTCACTATTCTGCTGGTGCAGTCAATGTGTATATACATTACATTACTTATCCTGTACTGATCCTGAGTTACATCCTGTATTATACTCCAGAGCTGTACTCACTATTCTGCTGGTGCAGTCACTGTGTACATACATTACTTATCCTGTACTGATCCTGAGTTACATCCTATATTATACTCCAGAGCTGCACTCACTATTCTGCTAGTGCAGTCACTGTGTACATACATTACTTATCCTGTACTAATCCTGAGTTACATCCTGTATTATACTCCAGAGCTGCACTCACTATTCTGCTGGTGCAGCCACTGTGTACATACATTACATTACTTATCCTGTACTGATCCTGAGTTATATCCTGTATTATACTCCAGAGCTGTACTCACTATTCTGCTGGTGCAGTCAATGTGTATATACATTACATTACTTATCCTGTACTGATCCTGAGTTACATCCTGTATTATACTCCAGAGCTGCACTCACTATTCTGCTGGTGCAGTCAATGTGTACATACATTACTTATTCTGTACTGATCCTGAGTTGCATCATGTATTATACTCCAGAGCTGCACTCACTATTCTGCTTGTGCAGTCACTGTGTATATACATTACTTATCCTGTACTATACTCCAGAGCTGCACTCACTATTCTGCTGGTGCAGTCACTGTGTACATACATTACTTATGCTGTACTGATCCTGAGTTACAGCCTGTATTATACTCCAGAGCTGCACTCACTATTCTGCTTGTGCAGTCACTGTGTACATACATTACTTATTCTGTACTGATCCTGAGTTGCATCATGTATTATACTCCAGAGCTGCACTCACTATTCTGCTGGTGCAGTCACTGTGTATATACATTATGTTATATTATGTTTACTGATCCTGAGTAACATTCTACTCCAGAGCTGCACTCATATACTTTACATTATTGTGACCACAAGGTAAATTAGATAAATCTTTAACATATGTGATTATTAGTCCAGTAAATTGGTTATTAATACTGACATCAATGCTCATTATAATTTCCAAAATATCTTTGGCTCCTAATAATATCCATCATCATCATCATCAGGGATACTGGCGGGGCGGACAGACATGTCAGTCCCAGGTATTGAATGCAGCAGATTGCTGGCTCGCAGGGATGGGTGCAGGCAGTAATGCACCGGGATTGATTTTACCTCCGCCTGCAGAGAGTAAAGCGATTCCATCACAGTTACCGTTATTGGAGCGTCCTTGAGATTTTCCTCCACCGCCGGCTACGTAAACAGTCATTAAAGGGCCCATACACTACCTGACGGTAACTACTACTGCAATATCCTCCTATCCACTGTGCAGGGACTGTTTTTTGCCTAGTTCTGGATTACTTGGGACCTTTGGGTTCTGGATTTTTCAAATACTTTACTTTTCTTGTTTTATATGATGATAATTTTATACTCAATTCACATTCTGAGCTGCAGTCACAACTGCCCACCTGGGATTCATCAGCAACACACTGACAGACACACCCATTGTGCCGACAGACACAGCCGTTGTGCCGGCGGACAAAGCCGTTGTGCCGGCGGACACAGCCGTACTGCTGACAGACCCACCACAAGTGGTAGTAGATCACCACTAGTATTTACAGACACACACCGACACTGCGGGCAGGCATACCCCTATTGCTGATGGACTGACGCAGCCCTAGTGCTGACAGACCCAGCCTGCTTCTGACAGACCCACGCTGTTGCTGACAGACTGACCTTTCTGCTGACAGACACACGACAGGCGGTAGTCGATACACCATTAGTACATACCGACACACCCCTAGTGCTGATGGACACACTCCTACTGAAACACCGACACTGCAGGCAGACATGCTGTAAGTGCTTGATACACCATTATTACTGACAGACGCAGCTGCTGGCAGATGCCCACCTGTTACTGAAAGACACAACCCTGCTGCTGACAGACACACCCCTGCTGCTGACAGGCACACCCATCTGCTGCCAAACTTTTAAATGTTGCACACTATTACATACTTTTTTTGCTACTAGTATAGAAAAACATGGGTAATGAGCAATGCTCGGCAGGAGTGTAGGGGGTGCATACTGTAGGTAGCAGTCACACCAGGGCACTGTTACAGATTTTGTATTGGAGCTCCAATTAAGCCCCTGAGGACTGACAGAGCCATCGATAAATAGGTGTAAAACATCACTATAGGTGATCATGAGAACACAATTTCTGTAACTTCTGACACATTAAAGAGCCTCTGTCAGCATGATCAACCCTATTAAACCAGGCATACCCGCCCCCCTCCCCCTTGAGTGACAGGTCTATAAGTCTTGTTCAGCCCTGTGTTCTCGTGGCAGCGCTGAGGCTCAGTGTCTCAGTTACTGCTTCCTGAGATCCATTGTGCAAGTGCGTGATTCGTTGCCTAAGCAGGCGATCTGATCAACGCTACCTTCCGAGCTCATGAGATCCACTGCATAGGTGACAAGAGTCGGTATTGAAGCAGGAACACAGGGCTAGACAAGATGTCTAGCCCTGTCACTCGACCGGAAAGGGAGAGTACAGTGGTGCACTAGTTGCACTAGTGGTGCTCCAAGCACTATGGCCAGACCCCTGGTGCTCCAATTAGGTAATTTACATTAAGTTAATATATCAACCATTATGAACACTTTATAGAAAAGACAGATGTCATTTTACTCAGCAGGATCAATCCTACCAGGTTTTATTAGGGTTGATCATACTGACAGAGGCTCTTTAATGACATTGGTTCGGGGTACGAGGATTGATGTGAGAGCTCCTCGGTCCTTGAATGATATCTTCCTATCTATAGATGCTTAGTTTTCTCTAGTGCATGATTCATTGAACCTGCATGGCTCTGGTTACCTCTGCCTGATGGCAGCAGATTAATAATTCATCACAGTTTTGTTCTAAATGACAGAAACCCTTTTCTCAGCTTCTAAAGCTGCTTGGTATCTTACAGCGCCTATTCCGCCTCCACCTGCATTGTACGAATACAAGAGGGAAGAAAAGGAGAATATATATTTTTCTACGGAGAGATCCATAAATAGTGTAAAATGTCATAAAACTGATAAACATTTAATTCAGTTTACAGTAAAATTAAATATATTTTGTACCACGGCCAAGTATTGCACCACTAACCACCAGACCAAAGCCCCAATGGTCAATTTATACACCCAGGGGTGCACCACCAATGAGACCAGGTGAGGTCGATCGCCTCAGGCAGCACCAGGTAGGGGCAAGAGGGGGGCAGCAGAAGGGCTATGGGCAAAGAGCTCTTTCATTGTGGCAAAGGGATTCGGTTAAGAAATTGTCATGGGGGGGCGCCGTTTCAGTTTTCGCCTCAGACAGCAGAAAGGCTAGGTGCAACCCTGTATACACCTGAGTAGTATCATGGATGGGGCATATAGGGCTGGAGCCACAAGGACTATATAGATTTTGCTAATGTACTTGGGTAGGACCTATAGACAATCAGTTGGTGGTGGAAGTGGACCATAGGTCTCTGTTTATGTTTTCTACCCACTTGTACAAGACTTGTAAAGTCTTTCAGGCCTAAGTCAACCCAAACAAGAACTAATCTGCCTGACACAGAAAGTTACATGAGGGCAGCCACCAGAGGGAGCTAACATGTTTCTTTCTGCTTCTGTAATGATCAACTGATGGGTCTGTATCTCACAGTCAAAAAGATAGGACTGTCAAAAAATGTGATGACGGCTGCTTATTCTGCCTAGCCTTGTCCTGGTCCTATTGATATCTGCTGATTCATACTGGGTTGTCCTGTGATTGTAGACATTCTCTTTCCTTTTCTTCTTCATCTGGCCCAAACCACTATGATGACTTCTCCATATAACTGCATGTCACAAATGTTGAGATGGGAATACCACTTTAAGTACATGTAGGATAGTTTTAAAGCGTGGAAATGATCATTACTATAGAAAATCTATTGCTTCAGAGGATCGGGGATTATCACACCCAGCATGTTCTGGACAGTATTAATTTGATATCATTTGGAGAGCCACAGGCTTTAGACTGCCCCCTTAGCAACATACATTCAGCCACATTGCCCCTAAAAGAGTAGCATTCAGTCCAGTATACCCTAACATCTAACCGTGGTGCCCCCATTACAGTATAATTTAGTCACAGTGCCCCCAATGCAGTATCATCCAACCATAGTACCCCCAATACAGTAGCATTTAGCCATAGTTCTCCAATACAGTGCACCAATACTGTAGCATTCAGTCACATTGCCCCCAGTAGAGTAACATTCAACCAAGGTGCCCCTGATACATTATTATTCAGCCACATGGCTCTGAAAGGCGAGCATTCTATCCCAAATGCAGTATAATAAAGCTACGATGTCCCCCATTACAGTATATTCCAGCACAGTGCCCACAGAGCACCATCAGGAACATTGATAGTGTTGCAGAACCATGGCTGTAGCTGATCGGTCAGATCAGTTCATGATCAGAAACCTTCTATGATCAGCTATGCTCACCAAGAAAAGCTACCACCAGCCATCACCTTTCTCTGCAGCGGCCACTACAGGAGAAATGTAGTATTACATGTCAATTATTCATATTAAGGACTGTCTATGTAATTTGAGGATGTGTTGGCTCCACCAGAGCGAGAACCACTTTGTGAGTTGCTTTCTAGAGTAGGTTCTCTATGGGGTCCCCGATTTATGACAACCATATTACCAAATGGGGCATATGGACAACTCTTTAAAAGAGGTGGTGTGGGTGCTCTACAGATAAATAACCAAGCTAAGAGACACGTTAAGTACATCCGTTGGGATTTCTTAGATGATTCGGATTATTATGTTGATAGGAACAGGGGCATTGCTTTCAATTATTCATTGCTGTGTAAATGGAGGAACTAAAAAAAGTGAGTCTGACGTCCTGGGAGCTGAGGAGATTGCTTTAGGCCATGAACCTGGAAGACGTCTGAGCAGTAAATTCCTCTATTTTTAGCCCCTGCTTCCAGCCATGACTTAACGTTCTTATCTATCATAGTCAGCCGTAGAAAAGCAGCAAGAGATCCCAAAAAACTTCTCCAAAAAACTGGTGCTTGACCAGATATCTGAACTGTAAAAAGAGGAGATTCTGGCAGAATAGGACAATGCGCCCTTTATTGAGTAGCACATATACACCTTTGCTACAATATGAGATGAAACAGTCTACAAAGGGGGCACTTAAAGGGGTTGGAAAACCAATACCCACATACCCTAACAGGGAGTTAATAGAGGGGGGGGTGTCCTCTTCTGGATCCTCACCTCTTGGCCAAAGTTTAGAGTGGTTGCAAAAAGCATCTCTCGTTCTGGAGGACCTGCTTTGTCTTGCATTACACAGAAAACCCATTGATTACATCCAGTGAATCTTAGGTGACAACTTCTCTGATTGCAGGTGTTTTCCTTCCTTTTATTCTTCATCTGGCCCAGACTGCTATGATGACTTCTCCGTACAACTGCATGGTTTACTGCCAAGACATCTTTGGCCCTTCAAACCTGCTGACGTTTCCAGCTTTGCCCATGGCCATGGTTGCTGGACTCTTTGCAATCAGCCTACTATCAAGAGGCTCTTCTAATAAGTAGGGATTATCCAAACTAGGGAACCCCTTTAACGTCTAACCACTGTATACTAATAACAGAACCTTCTTGCTGCTACATTGCAAATATTTTTGAACTATTGGACATTTTATAATTCAAAATACTAGAACACAACTACATCCTGGGTCATAACCTTCATAGGCGTCTTCCACCACCAGCACCATTATAGGCATTTTTCCAAATCCAACATTGTCTTGATATTTGCTGATGGAAACCTAATTTTGTAGTTTGACGCTAATTAAAATGGGCAAATCTCTCCTATTTTGGCCCGAGTCTAGACCATTGAGTTCCAGTTTAGAGCACTTTTAATGAAAACCTAGAGAAATCCTTTGCATTACACACAGGGCTGGTTGTTGGGAGAGTACAAGGAGTATGTTCTTCAGGGCCTCCATTATAAACATACTGTATGCTGCCACCTCTCATGATATGTGACTGCTGTAGAGGGTCAGGTGAGATAGTACCCCCACCAAATTGCTTGTCCATTGACATCCACCAACCTTTATTCAGTCCTGGATATGAGTAACTTCTGATATTTGAAGACCTCATGCAAATGTGGGTTCAAATGTTGGTCAATTACTTCTCCTCAGGGAAAAATTCCTCCTCCAAAACACTGATAGTAGCTTGAGAGGAAATCAAAAGGTACGGTATCTCTTCTCCAGAGATAATTATAGAATACACCTGTCCACATGAAGTTGGCACTCAACTTGACACATGAGGTATATATTCGACGTGAGGATCCAAATTACGAGCCTCAAAAATATCCACATCCAAAGTGACCTGAAGAGAAGAGTAAAATTCTATTATTATGGATTATCACTTATTGTTATTTGGGCAGTGTATCGAGCTATTATTATGGCATTCTATGGTATTATTACATAGACACTATGTAGCTCTGTTATTTGGGCATTATAGTGGTAGTATTATGGCACTGTGTGGCATTAGGAAGTATTTTGCTCAGTTATTAGGTCAGCAAACATGGTATTATTATGGCACTGTATGGCTTTATCACTAAGGCACTATGTAGCTCTGTTATTTGGACAGCATATAATACTATTATTATGGCATTATATAGCATTATTACTGAAGCATTAATTGGGTCTGCTATTTGGGAAGAGTATAGAGGTTTTATTATGGCACAGTATGTCATTATTACATAGGCACTATATTGCTCTGTTATTTGGGCAATATATAGTGGTGGTATTAGGGAGCTGTATGACATTATTATTAAGGCACTATTGTGGGCATTGTATAGGCATTAGTATAGCACTGTGTGGCATTATTACTTTAGGCTCTATCTAGCTCTGTTATTTAAGCAGACTATAATGGTATTATTAGGGCACTGTGTGGCATTATTAATTAGGGACTGTATTGCATCATGGTATTATCAGGACATTAATACTTATACACTATCTAGCTATGTGTTTTTTACAGTCTATTGTGGTATTATTTTGGGCATGGGATAGCCTTATTACATAGATGCTATATAGGCAGTGTAAAGTGGTATTAGGGCACTATATAGCATTATTACCTAGGGGCTATGTTGCTCTGTTATATACAGTAGGCAGAGTATCATAGTACTATTACGGCACTGTGTGGCATTATTAATTAGGAACCATGTAGCTCTGTTATACAGGTCGGGTATCATAGTATTATTCGGCCACTGTGTAGCATTATTACTTAGTGACTATGTACAGGGGCGGTCTTGGGCACCACACATCCTATGCTAATGCGTACTAATTTATAAAATGCATACACATTAGTGTACATACTAAAATATGCATATGAATTAGTGTGCAGATTTGAAAAAGCGCACGCAAATTCCACCCGAGCATGCTCTAGTCCCAGTCTTTGATGTGTGGGGGGGCGTGCCATTGGGAGGGGTGTCATCAGAGGGCGTGTCATCAGGGGCGTGACGCGTCATTGGGGGGTGGGGGCCCCCGGACATAACTTCGCTTAGGGCCCCAGAAATGCCAAGACCGCCCCTGACTATGTAGCTCTGTTACAGTATATAGGCAGTGTGCAGTGGTATTATTAGTGCGCTGTGCGGCATTATTAATAAGGGACTAAGTAGCTCTGTTATACAGGTAGGGTGTCATAGTATTATTCGGCCACTGTGTAGCATTATTACTTAGTGACTATGTAGCTCTGTTACAGTACATAGGCAGTGTGCAGTGGTATTATTAGGGCACTGTATGGCATTATTAATTAGGCATTTTATAGATACTTGGAGAGTGTATGTTTGTATTAGTAAGACACTGTTAGGAAGCATCATTATCACTTAGTCACTGTATAGCTCTATTATATGAGAAGTATATAGTAGAATTATTAGGGCAATTTACAGAATTACTATTATTTAGGCGCTATATACCTTTTATTTGCCATTTGTCAAGATCTGTGAGTGCGGGTGGGGTCAGCGATGATACATTTCACAGACTTCAGCAGTTAAGAAGTCCAAAACAGTTCATTTTTCATCCAACAACACAGTAGCATCCAAGTTCAACAATTACTTGTATAACTTCCACTGCAAAATAAACACCAACAGCAAATATAAAGCACTTGCCCGTTTAGGCGCTAACTAAACAGAAGGTTTCCTCACCTATCTCTCAGCATAAACACAGGATCAGGCTTTGCACAACAATCATGTGGTGCAGTTTCAGGCTCTGAATGAGTTTTTCAGCCCTGTACTTATTCCCCCAGTAGATACACAGATATACAGATTGCCTCAGGCTAGAGGAAATAGTTATACTGGAATACTGGAATGGGGAGGGAATGGCAGGTCCCACTACCAAACCTGCCTGTCATTCCATAAAAACTCCTGGCCCATAAAACACTTTAAAGAGAAGTGCCTCAGCAAACTAAACTTTGCTGAAGCAACCAAGCTTTACTACATTCTTTTTCCTCACCTATATAAGCATTCTGGGTGAAATATACACCCCCTCCAGTACTTTTCCCAGTACCAGTTGACTGTGCAACAGCTGGTGAAAAATACTTCCCATAATGCAAATCACCGAAGCAAGCTCTGTGCAGGCACTGAACAAGCAGAGGATTCTGGGAAATGTCAGCTCTTAAAGGGGTTGTTTCACTTAAGCAAGTGGCATTTATCATGTAAAGAAAGTTAATACAAGCCCCTTACTAATGTATTGTGATTGTCCATATTGCTTCCTTTGCTGGCTGGATTCATTTTTCCATCACATTATTTAAAATTGTTATATTATACCTATAATAATGTATTTTCACTTTACCATATATATGTCTCGAATATTCGCTCTGCCTCTGAGGAGTGCACGCCACGGCCTCTCCTCGTACGTGCCTGCGTATTACGTAATCGCTTAGACAATAGTACGCTGAGATTCGTAAGCTATTTGTACGCTCATGCGTACATCTTCTAAGAAGTTGCGTACATTTTGTAAATGAACGTTCGTTATTAGTGAGCGAACGTTCGCTAATAGCACATAATAACGTATATTTTGTACGCAAATACAACAAATCTATTCTTCGAATATACGAATTTTAGGAAAAGTTCGGCGAATGTTCAGCGAATAATTTTTTGAATGATTCGCTCATCTCTATATACAATTTAGATTAAAACCCTTAAAAACCCTCAAAAAGATTGAATTACAAAACCATTTCTTTCAAAAACAGCGCCACACCTGCTCATTGGTTGTGTGGGGTATTGCGATTCTCAGCTGCTCTGTGGCCCTGAGGTGTTGTAACCTTATGACTAGTACCAATCACCTCCACTGCCAGCTAGCTACATGCAGGTATACTGCTGGCTATGTTTGTTCTCAGCTCTATCTCACTTTTGGGGAAACCTGCTTCTGAACATGTGGCTTTCCTACAATCTATATCTTCTCTTCCAGTCATGTACCCTGGGCGATGCCAATTTTCATTTCCTCCTCCCTGTTTTCCAAAAACCTTAACTTTTTTATTTTTCCAATCACATAACTATATAAGGGCTTGTTTTTTATGGGACATTGGGACATGTTGTATTTTTAAATTTGCCATATCATGCATTGCAAATAGGAAGAAAAATCTTTGTGGCGTGAAAATGGAAAAAAATGTCAGTGTTGTTTAGGTATTATTTTTACGGTGGGCTCTTGGGTCAGTATGATTTCCGCGATACCAAATTTATAGTTTTTATGCTTTACCACTTTAAATAAAAGGAAAACTTTTGAAAACATTAGAGGGGTTGTGCAGTGGTGTAATACTGATGTAATACCGAACACCGAGTGTACTCGAGCGCA
Source organism: Rhinella marina (assembly GCA_900303285.1). NCBI lineage: Eukaryota > Metazoa > Chordata > Amphibia > Anura > Bufonidae > Rhinella > Rhinella marina. Next base: position 28,933 of record ONZH01028342.1, read on the forward strand.
AAACTCTAGTCCCCTCCCCGCACCAAGACGGATCCGTCATGACCCCAATGCAAGTCAATGGGGACAGATCCGTTTGGTGTGACAAACTAGTAAACGGATCCGTCCTCCATTGACTTTCAATGGAGTTCATGACGGATCCGTCTTAACCTTTCCCAGCAGCTCCCTCCTCCCTCCAGCAGGTGGCGCTGTGGTAAAACTTACCACTCTGCGCCCCGTCTTTCCTGCTGGAAGACGTCGGGAGCTGCCGGGGAAGGTAAGTAATGTCTGTGTCTGTGTCCTTTTTTTTATTTTATTTGGGGGACTTGTGTAAACCAGGCATTTCCCTCCCGCTCGGAAGAGTCCTGTAGACTTCAATTATGCTCAGGTGCTTGGCTGAGCACTCAAGCACCCCTGAGTGCTCGGCCAGAGCACCCGAGCAGACGAGCACCTTGTTGCTCGATCAACATTACTGATGATCTATCCTCAGGACCAGCAACCCGACGATCAGCTGTTTGAAGGGGTCATGGTGCGCGTGTCTGCGGCCTTCCTCTTCAACATTTACCTGCATTTTGCTTCCTTTTTGTAGCTGTAATTTCAGCTGCTCGTCTTATTCACTTCTGTGCTCTCCCACGTGTGAAGAGGGGCAATCTGAGGTCCCTCTGACTAACCTCTCAGATGCCACAGTTGCTATTGATTGTGGCATCTGAGGTACTTCATTTCTACCCTCTTACAGGGAAGCTTCACCCTCTCAGCAACCTAAGGAGACACTGCAGGGAAACAGAACACTTGCAGCCACCTCTTCCATCACAAATTACATCTGAGTGCTGCAGGTCCCAGTAGTGGGACATCCTGTGATTAGCTTTTCTAACAGCCCCCTCCCATACATGTAATGACCCCCTCATGTTATGTGAGTTCCTTTCAGCCCATGGAAAATTATTTCTTATACTGACTCTGTAATAATATAACAGTGAGCGGCTTCGGATCTAGACTGTGAATGAAGCAGCTCTCTCTTCCCCTCTCGCTGTTGGAACTCCCAGCATGATCTCAACCACAAATGAACATATAAATTACAGTCAGCAGGATGCAAGAAAACTCTTCTCTTCCCGTGTCTAGTATATTGAACAAACTCTTATTACCCCCTAGGACAGTTGTGGTTTTGATTGACAAGGAAAGGGACTAAGTGGATAACGGACATCTACTCTTCACAACAGGATAATGCTTTCATCCCGCTCACAGTTGACCATACTGAAGTTTTTTGCTTTGCTGTTTACAACCCATCTAAAATGTATTTTCATGCCAGAGATAGAGTCAAAAGGAGCAAAGCACTGAGATCTGTCTCAGGATCTCCAGCAAATCCCACTGCTCTTCTAATATGTTCTCGGTGCCTTTAAGCTCTAAGCCTCGTCCAGCCTCAGGATCTGTGAGTCACTAAATGCCGCTCGGTTTTTACAGATTTTGTCGGCTTTGTAGAGAAATGTTCTTTAGCTACGAGTCTGAAGTCCTTGACAGGACTGGTAATGAGCCGCAACGTGTCAGATGTTGAAGCATCAAGAAGTTCTCAGGTTCAGTTTGGAACCAGATCTTCAGAGAGGAATCGATTGTGTCCTGTGAGATTGTTACGGGGGTAAAAATCCAGTGCGCCGGCCAGACCCTGTAACGTCAAGGCAGAAGGGCCTGTTCACTTCCTGACCCTGACATCCAAAACATTCCCACTACCGCAATCCCTATTTCAACCCCTGACTTGGGCAAATGGGGCAATTACCTGTGGCTTCGAATGTCCATTTCACACGTAATCTGCTTTAAACGTATTCTAGCACTTCATAGTGGATACCGTATAGGTACTATGATTTGGTATTCTATGGTGCAATAATCTGGGCACATTATAGCTATACTTTTTTAGCTACTTTAGAGTGATATTAATTGTGACAGTATGGCAGTTTTATACCTTAAGGCACTCTAGTATAGATAATGTATGGCACTGTTTAGGTACAGTAAAGAAGTTTTATACTTTAAAGCCCTTCTATGTAGACAATGTATGTCACTATTAGTCACAGTATGGCAGTTTTATGCTTAATGGCATTCCTATGTAGACAACATAAAGCATTCCTTAGGTTCAGTATGGAAGTTTTATACCTTAAGGCACTCTAATGTAGACAATGTATGGCACTGTTTAGGTACAGTATGGCAGTTTTATACTTTACGACACTCCTGTGTAGACAATGTATGCCACTGTTTAGGTACAGTATGGCAGTTTTATACTTTACGACACTCCTGTGTAGACAATGTATGGCACTGTTTAGGTACAGTATGGCAGTTTTATACTTTACGACACTCCTGTGTAGACAATGTATGCCACTGTTTAGGTACAGTATGGCAGTTTATACTTTACGACACTCCTGTGTAGACAATGTATGGCACTGTTTAGGTACAGTATGGCAGTTTTATACTTTACGACACTCCTGTGTAGACAATGTATGCCACTGTTTAGGTACAGTATGGCAGTTTTATACTTTACGACACTCCTGTGTAGACAATGTATGCCACTGTTTAGGTACAGTATGGCAGTTTTATACTTTACGACACTCCTATGTAGGCAATATATGGCACTATTTAGGTACAGTATGGAAGTTTTATACTTTACGACACTCCTGTGTAGACAATGTATGGCACTATTAGGCACAGTATGACAGTTTTATGCTTAATGGCACTCCTATGTATACAACATAAGGCATTCCTTAGGTACCATATGGAAGTCATACTTCAAGTCACTCTAATCTAGACAATGTAGTATGGTTGTCACGGGAGGTCGGCGTCGCGCTCCCTCCGCACTGCGTCGCCTGACCTCTCCGCCCCCCTAGAGACGAGCAGTAGGGAATTGAAGTGCTGGTCTGGTCAGCCAGCACTTCATCAGTTAATTCTCTGTTTGGGTTTAGCCATGTGGTGCTGATCACACCACATGGCTACTTTACATATTGTTTTGACAGCTTGCTCCGCCTCAGGTCATGTGATGCTGGCCACATCACATGATCCTGGGCGGGCTATTTAAAGCTGGCAACTGCCTTACTCATTGCCTGTGATTAGTTCTCCCTTTGATCAGTGCTTGCGTGACCTTTGTTCTATTGGATTTGTGATATTTTGGACTTGGACTTGGACTCGGATTTGGACTTTTGACTACTCTTCTATTTACCCCTGGTATTTGACGCTATCTCCTGTTGTGACCCGGCTTGTTTACCATTCTATATTGTGTTTGTTCTGTCCGTGTTTGTCTCTCCCTGTGTTTCCCTTCCCTGCCCTGTGCACTTACGCAGAATAGGGACCGCCGCCAAGTTACGGTGTAGCCGCCTAGGGCTTCTACTGTAAGTAGGAAGGGAAAGAAGTGGGGTTCAGGACAGGGCTCACTATTCCTTGTGTCCCCTGATGTGACAATGGTACTATTTAGGTATAGTGTGGAAGTTTTATACTTTAAAGCACTTTAATGTAGACAATGTATGACACTATTTAGGTACAGTATAGCAGTTTTATACTTTAAGACATTCCTATGTAGACAATGTATTGCACTATTAAGGTGCAGTATGGCAGTTTTATACTTTAAGGCACTCCTGTGTAGACAACATATGGCATTCCTTAGGTACATTAAGGAAGTTTTATACTTTAAGGCACTCTAATGTAGACAAAGTATGGTACTATTTAGGTACAGTATGGCAGTTTTATAGTTTAAGGCACTCCTACGTAGAAAATATATGGCACGGTTTGGGTTTAGTATGGAGGTTTATACCTTTACTGTATGGAACAGCTATGAAGATACTATATAGTGTTATTATTTAGGTACAGTATAGCACTTTTATACATTTGCCATTTGGCACTACTATGTTGCATGGAGTTATTACAGTATTATCATATCACACTTTCATACATTCACATAAGCACTGTATAATGTTGTGATTCATTTTCTAGTACTGTACGGTATATTCACCGTATGACATAGGAACTGTATTGGAGAATGATTCAGTTGCAATTTTTTATCCTCCCCTATTCCTTCACTGCATTACACTGCTTTGTATGCACTTTTATACCTTCACTCTATGACAGTACTGTATGCACAGTATGGTGGTATTATTTGTCCAGTATTATGGTAGTATTAATCTAGAAAATTGTACCGTATTAGTAAAGGAAATAACCAACTTAGCAGTGGATTAATCTACTAGAAAATCCAGAGACGTCCATATTGTCTGCTGTGTCATTAGTACTGGGCTCAACTCCAGGACGTGCTGGAGGGGGGCAGACTGACTCTGGGAGCCATGTGCATTCGGATATGTGGTTTTAATTATAAACATTGTGGGGTTAAGAACAGCTTGAAGGAATTAAAAGTATGCAGGAAATGTTCTGCAAAATGGCAAATAGATGACATGAGAACGGAGGAAAGAATGACCTTGTGAAAAAATACATTAAAAAAATATAACTGGGCTGAAAGCTCCTGAGATCTGCTGTGCAATTCCTGATTCTGTGACTCCATTTAACCTGGAGAAAGGGGTTTTGACAATAGGTGACGACCGCTCAGCCCCTGCTCCCCCTATTCTCATGCTGCAGAGCATGCCCACAACATCCCCACGGAGGTCGAAGTCAGTGTCACTGCTGTGGGTTTTCCATGTAAATAATTATCTTACAAGGAAATGTTCTACAACGAATATCCCTCCATTCCATACAGCAATCCGTCCTGACTAGAGTTGAGCGAATGTGCTCGTAACGAGCACTGTAGAGCTTGGATCCCCTGCGCTCGCATGGGCGCAGTCATCCGGATCCGTCCTCCTCACCCGACTGCATGTCAGTGGGGACGGATCCGTTTGGTATGACACACTCGTGTGTCATACCAAACGGATCCGCCCCCATTGACTTACAGTCAGATAAGGACGGATCAGGATGCCGGCGGCCATGCGAGCACAGGGGATCCGAGCACTACAGTGCTTGTTACGAGCACGTTCTCTCAACTCTAGTCCTGACCTGATACATCCCACAGCTGAGGGTTTGCTACAGTTCTATCCAGTCTAGACAATCCTAAACAGCACAAATCTCTCCCCTGTCCTGATAGTTTGTTACAATGTATCAGTCGGGAGCTACGGCAATTTCCCTCACAGAGAATTTTCGGGTCGGGATACAACAGTTAGGGGTCATGCACACAACCACGCCGTGTTTTGCGGTCCGCAAATTGCAGATCCGCAAGACACGGATGCCATCCGTGTGCGTTCTGCAATTTGCGGAACAGAACATTTCGCCCATAATAGAAATAGTCCACAAAACGGACAAGAACATGTTTTAATTTGTCTTTGCGGCCCCACGGAACGGAGCTGTCCGCATCTTTTGCGGCTCCGTTGAAGTCAATGAGGGTCCCAAAAAATCCTTGTAAAAGTATTCACTCAGGAGGAGTATAGAAGAATAGTCTCATTCATTGACAGCAAGCAAGATATGGTGAAGATAATGAGGATTTCAGACACAAAGTATATTAAACATTTACAAAACTGATCATTTTACAGTAATTAAAAGTGCTTTCTATAATTACTGAGTAAATGAAAAGTTCTACAAGTTTGTAACAAACTTTCGATTGCTCGTCTGTCAGTGAATGAGAAGACTGTCACTGTCTTAGCTGGTCCTGCTTACAGCTACAATTATAACCAGTGCAGACAATGTTCTGTGACTCCAGACTGATACATTGTAGCAAACCAGCAGCGATGTTGAGCTGGACAGAGCATCGTCCACACTGGATACACCTGTATCCACTTCTGAGCTGAGAACAGCATCAGCTATGGACAGGTTTAGTACAGGTTTTTAAACCAATAATGTCCTCAGTCACTGACATGAAGCAGAGATCTTGAAAATGACAAGGAATTAAAGCACAAAGTAAGTTCTGGCAAAGAAAAGTCGCTTTTTTTTGTTTTTTTCTTTGAAAGCCCAAAAATTTGCAATTTTGTTAGCCTGTTTATGCTCTCGCCACTTTTCTAAAAGGGACTATGCTGTCTGACAGATTTAAAGGGGTGATTTACCTTCAGGTCCTTTCGACCAGACCCCCATCATGTGGCTGGACCTACGAAAGAAGCCATACTTACCTGCTCCCCGGCGCTGGGCTCGAGCTCCTTCAGTCCCCTCCACCACTGTCGTGCTCTGGTCCCTTCAGTTTTAAGGGGATTATGTTGCCACTGTATTGATGTGTCCCCTATAGGTCATGTGACCCCCATCAAACCAGATGCCGACAAGTGGGACCAGTGCCAGTGGGGGACCAAAGGAGAAGGAATCCAGAGGCGAGGAGCAGATAGGTATGCTTCCCTCCACAGGTCCAGCCACACGGGGAGGTCTGACCAAAAGGCCCTTGAAGGCAAATCATCCCTTTAAGGGCTTGTTCAGACATATATTTTCATTTTTCATTCATTTCAATGGGTCCGCAAAAAAACCCAAAAGGTACTCTGTGTGCATTCCGTTTCTGTATGTCCGTATTTCCGTTCCACCAAAAAATAGAACATGTCCTATTATTGTCTGCATCATGGACAAGGATAGGACTGTTCTATTAGGTGCCAGCTGCTCCGTTCCGCAAAATACGGAATGCACACGGATGTCATCCGTATTTTTTGTGGATCCGTTTTTTCATACGGTCGTGTGAATGAGCCCTTAGACTTACACCAGAAACGGGCGTTACACCTGAAATATACAATACTAGCTCCTGGCTGGTGTTGATTTCAGTTTTTGGTGCACAGACCAAGAGTTATGTGCATCTTATGCCATTGGGGACAACATGGCAGCTCTCAGATATGTGTCCCTGAATTAGATTGTGAGCTCACAGGGCCAGGCATGTGAATACATTCTTGAGTTTGTATTGTAAACCAATGTCAACCTCATGAGTGAGATAAACCTCCGTTTCGGAGTCCTCCGCTCCCCCACCATTCTGAACCTCGGCAGGGCCGCCTTCTGTGAGAGATGCAACCTTTTTCTGCCGAGCCGACCTGACATGACGAGGAGCACAGACAGTTTAATAAGGCGAGATGACAGGGCCGTCACTAGGAATGAGCCATACCCCGGCTCAGCGCTGCCGCTTTCCATTCCACCTCATTGTTGTAGTTGTCACTTGCGCTATGGAATAAAATGCACCTTGACAAGATGTCGTCTCGGCTCCTCAGAAAAGCGGGCGAGAAAGAAACCATTCCAAATGGAATCTAAATGTTCTGCAGGATGAAGAAAAAAACGGCGCAAATACTGCAGCGGTTTTCAACATGTAGCCCTCTGGCTGTGGCAAAACTACAACTCCCAGCATGTCCTCACTGCCTGTGTGTGGGCAGGCTGGGTTAAATCAATGGCGACATTTAATATTCCTTATGATGAATTGTTTCTATGGCGTTCAATGTGCGCTAAAAACGACTGCGGTCAGCACAATTACAGTGATACTAAATTGATAGCGTTTAAAAAAAAATATTAATGCTTTAAGAAATATATGTTGCTGTATCCAACCAAACCCAGGATGCACTTCTTCTTCCTCTGTCACACCTCCAGCCCCGCCCCTAACAGCACCCAGCAGGTTTATAGCTCCTCCTACCCAGCTAGTTACATAGCCATTCACCTATCACTGCCCTGCCCATGGACATAGCATCACAGGAAATAGGAAAGAGTTGCATGGGCATAGTCATGTGACCGCAGCCCAGAATAAAAGACAGCAGCAATTGCAACGAGCCCAGGAGGGAGTGGTAGTGGCTTTAGCTGTAACAGTCAATCACTGTGGCTTTCCTCACACTGTTGCTCCCTAGGGCCATGCTGTAAAAGCAGGGGACAGCCTTTCTTCCCTCAGGGCACACCCTGGTTCTGGGGGCCCTGCCTGATGGTTTTCGGGGTGATGTGTCTGTATGGGTGCAAGGCAGGGAGTGTAGCCTGCAATGGACAGTGTGTAGGAGTCAGTAACCAGGCCAGAGATAAAAGAATAAATGTCTCTGGTTACTGTAGCTCAAAATGGGAGTAGTAGTGCATCCAAATTATAGCAGACACAGTTTCACCTTTACACAGTGCAGATTTTTCTTTTATATAGATTTAAAGGGGCTATTCGGGGGGGGGGTCATTTCAGGGGTTGGATAACCCCTTTAAGCAAGGATGGCAGTTATGGCCCTCTTTCCTCTCTATCTTGCTAAAATCCGCCACAGCAGCAAAGTCTGAATGGCTGTAGTAGCACTTTACCTTGCTGACTCCTGTGTTTGGCCATGCAGATTTTAAGTTCTCCAGTTCTCTCCTTCATCTTTCTTTTCTTCTTTCTTTTTCTGTAGATCTTGCAGAGATTTACAGAAGCAGAGTCTCTGAAGCTTTCTGAGCCTAAAGAGAGACAAGATGAGGTAACAGCTTCATCTCTCTCTATGAATTCTCCCTATACACTCCTAAACTAGGGCTGGAGCAGCAACCACCTAGCTTCCTACAAGGGTTCAGTGAGGATTATTAACCCTGGCTGTGCCATCCATACATAGCTATACTGGTTGCAACACTAAACATAACATTACAATTAGAGATGAGCGAGCAGTGCTCGTTACGAGCACTGTAACGCTCGGGTCCCGTGTGAAATGCCCGCAGGCATTGTGGATCCCTCCTCATCTGCATGTAAGTCAATGAGGACGGATCGTTTGGTATGACACACACGGTTCCGTCCTCACCCGTCTTAAAGTCAGTGGGGACGGAACCATTTGGTATGAGTGTCATACCAAAAGATCCGTCCTCATTGACTTACATGCAGATGAGGACGGATCCGCAATGCCTGCGGGCATTTCACACGGGACCCGAGCGTTACAGTGCTCGTAACGAACACTGCTCGCTCATCTCTAATTACAATGGCATAAGATTACACAACAGTATATAACAAACTTACAGCTAATTACAAAATTACAGCTACATATTAAAGGATTACTTAAAGCATGAAAAACAGATGATACCCTGGGATCACAACAACCAGGAGGAGGATGCCTCTTCACTGCAGTGTCTGCACTGGTTCTTAACCTGTGTGTGTCCCAATTATACATTGTTCATCGATCCTAACAATAGGCTATTGATATAAAATTCTGGAAATCCTCTTTAAGGCTAGTTTCACAGGAGTGTAATATGACCGCCATGGTGCTCCATTATATAATACTGTATTTTGATTACATCAGTCATTACAGCCTTTTCAGAATCTCATTAGCAAACTTTTCCCACTGGCATAGAAGAAGCCGGTAATTAATTATTCTGAGTGTGACATTCATTTGCAGCTTCCACTCGGTGTTTGCACACAAGAAAATGGCTGCATATGTTTGAATGTTAAAAAAACAGGGGTATATGCAAAACGGTAACCATACTTGACAACTTTGTGACATGAGCCACCAAGATTGAAAGCGTGTTTCCAAAATTATTTGGGGGACCAGACATGCCTCTCTTACAAGTTGCACCCAGTACTTCACAGTATGTGATTGCAGCCCCAGTGCCTCATTCTTAGAAGCGCTGGGAGGATTACCCAGCACCCAGGAAATTTGCTGGGAGAACGTCCCAGGTAGGCTGTGACAGCAGGCTGACTCATATATCTTGGTCAGGATGTCGCTGGGTGCTGGATGCTGTTATAAAGTAAACAGCACTCTTTTTATTGAAAAATGCATTTATTTACTGGAGATACTGTGTCAAGAAGGGGTTAACTTCCAGAGACATAGAAATGCTGGGAGGTATCAGAGGTCGATGGAGGCATCAGCTGGAGACCTTGTAATCATTTACAATATGGGAGCAAATAATATAAGCTATGAGGTATTAACTTGGGGAGAGAGAGCTAGCAATACTGCAGAGTAGTTAGCTAGGGGGTGGAGGTAAGTGACATTTCACTACCTGAACGGTTTTCCATCACACAGTCATTGGGGAACATTTACTAAGCATGTTGAGCCAGAATTATGGCGTAAAATGCGCCAAAAAGAATGGCGTTTTGATTTGCGTCAAATATATCTACTGTTTTCTCCAAGAATGCATTGCGCCATAAATGAGTTATAAATGTCAAAGTGGACGGGGCTATCAAATTGGCACATATTACGCCTCATTTATCATGGGCAGAAATGGCTCAAATTATTGCAGACAATTAAGCTAGCTTACGTTGTGCTGTTGTGTGTAAGAAGTTGCATTTATGGCATAAAGATGCAGCTTTTTGTCAAAAAGTTGCATTTATGAAAAGAAAACCAACTCGTCGTGGGAACAAGTGATAGGTAAATGTTAAAACAGGACGCATTAAATTTTGATATAGGAGGTGAAACAAATCACCACTTTTGATTTGTAATGTTAGTAACTTTTTTGGCGCAAATTACGCCATAATTGATAAATGTCCTCTATTGTGTTTGCCTGCAGTTGCCACTTACGGCTTATTTTTTTTGCGCTCCGCAAAAATCCCTATCGGCTTTTTTTCAGACAGTTCAGCATGTGCACAAAACAGAATGTGTGGTTATATTTGGTTCCGTATATCTTCCGTTTTTATGCGGATCTGGAGCAGAGGAAGAGAAAGAGGGAGCCCACTGCAGACATTTTTTTACAGGTTTCATTGAATTCATGTACCTGTTCATACTAAAAAGTGATGATCCACAAGAAGAGACTGCAATGGCCTATAAAAAAGTTTAATCTTATGTACCACTCACAAGCTGAAAAGATCTTTCTGTAAGATCAGAGCACCTTACAAACATCAGACCAGAGTCTCCAAATAAATACAACCCTTGGACCTGACCCTCCAAATAAATACAAACCCCAGACCAGACTCTCCAAATAAATACAAACCCCAGACCAGACCCTCCAAATAAATACAACCCTCAGACCAGACTCTCCAAATAAATACAAACCCCAGACCAGACCCTCCAAATAAATACAAACCCCAAATCAGACTCTCCAAATAAATACAACCCTCAGACCAGACTCTCCAAATAAATACAAACCCCAGACCAGACTCTCAAATAAATACAAACCCCAGACCAGACTCTCCAAATAAATACAAACCCCAGACCAGACCCTCCAAATAAATACAACCCTCAGACCAGACTCTCCAAATAAATACAAACCCCAGACCAGACCCTCCAAATAAATACAAACCCCAAATCAGACTCTCCAAATAAATACAAACCTCAGAGACCCTCCAAATAAATGCAAATCCCAGAGACCCTCCAAATAAATACAAACCCTAGACCAGACCCTCCAAATAAATACAAACCCCAGACCAGACTCTCCAAATAAATACAAACCCCAAATCAGACTCTCCAAATAAATACAAACCCCAGACCAGACCCTCCAAATAAATACAACCCTCAGACCAGACTCTCCAAATAAATACAAACCCCAGACCAGACTCTCCAAATAAATACAAACCCCAGACCAGACTCTGCAAATAAATACAAACCCCAGACCAGACTCTCCAAATAAATACAAACCCCAAATCAGACTCTCCAAATAAATACAAACCCCAGACCAGACCCTCCAAATAAATACAACCCTCAGACCAGACTCTCCAAATAAATACAAACCCCAGACCAGACCCTCCAAATAAATACAAACCCCAAATCAGACTCTCCAAATAAATATAAACCTCAGAGACCCTCCAAATAAATGCAAATCCCAGAGACCCTCCAAATAAATACAAACCCCAGACCAGACTCTCCAAATAAATACAAACCCCAGACCAGACTCTCCAAATAAATACAAACCCCAAATCAGACCCTACAAATCAATACAAACCCCAGACCAGACCCTCCAAATCAATACAAACCCCAGACCAGACCCTCCAAATAAATACAAACCCTAGACCAGACCCTCCAAATCAATACAAACCACAGACCAGACCCTCCAAATAAATACAAACTCCAGACCAGACCCTCCAAATAAATATAAACCCCAGACCAGACCCTACAAATCAATACAAACCCCAGACCAGACCCTCCAAAAAAATACAAACCCCAGACCAGACCCTCCAAATAAATACAAACTCCAGACCAGACCCTCCAAATAAATATAAACCCAGACAAGACCCTGCAAATCAATACAAACCCCAGAACAGACCCTCCAAATAAATACAAACCCCAAATCAGACCCTACAAATCAATACAAACCCCAAATCAGACCCTACAAATCAATACAAACCCCAGACCAGACCCTCCAAATCAATACAAACCCCAGACCAGACCCTCCAAATAAATACAAATCAGACCCTACAAATCAATACAAACCCCAGACCAGACCCTCCAAATCAATACAAACCCCAGACCAGACCATCCAAATCAATACAAACCCCAGACCAGACCCTCCAAATAAATACAACCCCAAATCAGACCCTACAAATCAATACAAACCCCAGACCAGACCCTACAAATCAATACAAACCCCAGACCAGACCCTCCAAATCAATACAAACCCCAGACCAGACCCTCCAAATAAATACAAACCCCAGAACAGACTCTCCAAATAAATACAAACCCCAGACCAAACCCTCCAAATAAATACAAACCCCAGAACAGACTCTCCAAATAAATACAAACCCCAGACCAAACCCTCCAAATAAATACAAACCCCAGATCAGACTCTCCAAATAAATACAAACCCCAGATCAGACTCTCCAAATAAATGCAAACCCCAGATCAGACTCTCCAAATAAATACAAACCCCAGACCAAATCCTGCAAATAAATACAAACCCCAGACCAGACTCTCCAAAAGAATGCAGATCCCAGACCCCAAACCACCCCTTTAAAGACCTCAGACCAGACATTCATCTCTCCCCGTTCCTACTCTTTCCTCTGCTTGTAGTATGATGCCACAGATGACAACCTGATGTTCTCTGCTTTGCCACTCAGGAGGGGAAGAAAAGCAGAAACAGAGAGGTGAGTACGTGGGGTGATTTCCCTTACCTATAGAAGTCTTCCGGACATTCCAGGACAGTTGGCAAGAATGGTCGAGGCCAGATACAATTTTAGCAAAGCCTCAGTTGTCAGAAGTATCAGGTCTATGTTGGTTTTAAGCCTTTGAGATTATTTCCATTGACTGACAGCAAGCAAAGATCTTGAAATCGTCAGAAACTGAAGCACAAAGTATATTCAAATTTGCTAAATTTTTCATTAGATGGTCATCAAGCCTTATTTGGATAAAACCAAAAAATGTACAGAAAATTGATTTCTTTTCATTTTCGGTTTTCACCGACACTTTCTTACATTTCAGAATTCACCTCTTCTAGGCACGAACTATTGCACTGTTCATCCTGGCTTTCTGACTGATGAATAAAATGCCAGAACTGCAGTGAAGACTGGCACTAGCATATGACATAATGTAGGAGATGTATAGTGCACTCAGCTGGTTCTCACTGTGTTATCCCCCGCAGTGTGGAGGTTAACACCATTAATCCCATAGCGTGTTTCTAACGAGAGCTCTATTAATATCTTCCTCTCCCGGCAGCTGGTGAAAAGCTAGAAAGGTGTAGATTTATTCTATATCAATATTCATCGCTTCTAGTTCTACGCCTATCACCTCCACCTCTGCCGTGTGCGCCAGCTGAAGGTTCCCTATAAGCAAAAAGAACCCAAAATGTATTATTTTATTATATTATTACCTTTTAGTATACATAGATGCAAAGCACATGCTGTGGGGCCCTGAAAATTTTTCTTTCACACAATTTTGTCTATCAGAAGCTGCCACTAGGGGGAGCTCACTTCACATATTTATTATTTATTTATTAACTTATTTTTCAGTCTCAGTGAATCCATGTATACTGAGCTCCCCCTAGTGGTGACTGCAGACAGCCAAAATGTTATCATCAAACCTAACGGCTGAAGGGTAGCAGGGGGCTGAGGATGTCTATATGAAAAGAAACCTGACCATTATAAATAGGACAAAACTATCATGACATACAGTATATGCATGTAGTTGGTGAAAGGGAAAATGATAAAGAAAAAGGGTTTATTCAGGATATCTCTTTTATTAATATTCTTTTAAAATATGTATTTGAAAAAGATTAAAAATCCAGCATTATATCCTGGCAGGGAAGGGGATGCTCAAAATGGATACGCAACCCCTGGGAGGCAAAGAAGGCTGATGGTCCCCTTTAACTTTCAGTCATCCAAACCACTCTACCCCAGTTCAGTACTTCATCCTACACTGTAAACAATGCTGGTGGAGAATAATCAGAGTCCAGATTTTATAAAGTTCAGCAGCCAGGGGTGCACCACCAATGAGGCCAGGTGAGGCAATCGCCTCAGGCAGCACCAGGTGGAGGCAAAAGGGGAGCAGCGGAAGGGCCATGGGCAATGAGCGCTTTCATTGTGGCAAAAAAGTTAGGTTAAGGAATGGGAATTGAGGGGAGGGGCGCCATTACAGTTTTCATCTCAGGCAGCAGAAAGGCTAGGTGTAACCCTGTTAACAGCTTTACTTGAATAAACTTTCATCCAAACAATACTCTATCTTTCTCTTGGATCCAGCAGGCTTTGGGGTAAACTGGCAGGCAAACTTGGATACCCTGCTTTCTCTCTCTGCTGTGCTAATCTCTGGCTTTAGTCTAGTTACTGGATTTTATAGCAGCTCTGGTACCTTTGTATGGGGTGCCTTTGGCTGTTGACCCCCTTGTAGTACTCAGTCTCTAATCTGCAAGGAGTTATGGTGCTTTACAAGCTGTTTCCCCTGGAAGACTGCTGCTGTAGGAGGGGGGCATTCCCCTCACTGCACCACGTTCTTTTCCTTTGGACTCCAAAACTCAGCTCCCTCTACAGCGTCTTGCAACCTTTCCCTTGGTAGGAAGCAGGACTAGCCCACTTCTGCCCAAAAGGGGGAGAATGGAATAGTAAGCTCCATTGTATCTAAAGGTACTCTCTGCCAGATACACTGCCACCTGCTGGACAACTAGGGACAGTACATTAACCTAACAGTTTTATAGCAATATTATTAAGGCACAGTATAAATACAAAGATGACATTCTCTGCTAACCATTAGAGACAGTAGCTAGGTGTAAGAATGATAGTGCCTCTGGGGTACTACACATGCTCCATTCATACACACACTGCACACATGAAACACATGCACCATTCATACACACACTGCACACATGAAACACATGCACCATTCATACACACACTGCACACATGAAACACATGCACCATTCATACACTGCACACATGAAACACATGCACCATTCATACACTGGACACATGAAGCACATGCACCATTCATACATGGGACACCAGCCCCACATGTTCTACTCATACACTGGACACATGCCACACTCTTACCACTCATACACTGGACACATACCACACTCTTACCACTCATACACTGGACACATGCTGCACTCTTACCACTAATACATTGGATACATGCCACACTCTTACCACTCATACACTGGACACATACCGCACTCTTACCACTCATACACTGGACACATACCGCACTCTTACCACTCATACACTGGACACATGCCACCCTCTTACTACTCATACACTGGACACATGCCACCCTCTTACCACTCATACACTGGACACATGCCACCCTCTTACAACTTATACATTGGATACATGCCACCCTCTTACCACTCATACACTGGACACATGCCACACTCTTACCACTCATACACTGGACACATGCCACACTCTTACCACTCATACATTGGATACATGCCACACTCTTACCCTCACACTGGACACATGCCACTCTTACCACTCATCACTGGACACATGCCACACTCTTACCACTCATTCACTGGACACATGCCACACTCTTACCACTCATACACTGGACACATGCCACACTCTTACCTCATACCTGGACACTGCCACCTTACCACTCATGCACTGGACACATGCCACACTCTTACCACTCATACACTGGACACATGCCACACTCTTACCACTCATACACTGGACACATGCTGCACTCTTACCACTAATACATTGGATACATGCCACACTCTTACCACTCATACACTGGACACATACCGCACTCTTACCACTCATACACTGGACACATACCGCACTCTTACCACTCATACACTGGACACATGCCACCCTCTTACCACTCATACACTGGACACATGCCACCCTCTTACAACTTATACATTGGATACATGCCACCCTCTTACCACTCATACACTGGACACATGCCACACTCTTACCACTCATACACTGGACACATGCCACACTCTTACCACTCATACATTGGATACATGCCACCCTCTTACTACTCATACACTGGACACATGCCACACTCTTACCACTCATACATTGGACACATGCCACACTTTTACCACTCATACATTGGATACATGCCACACTCTTACCAATCATACACTGGACACATGCCACACTCTTACCCCTCATACACTAGACACATGCCAAACTCTTACCACTCTTACACTGGACACATGCCACACTCTTACCCCTCATACACTGGACACATGCCACGCTCTTACCACTCATACACTGGACACATGCCACGCTCTTACCACTCATACACTGGACACATGCCACACTCTTACCACTCATACACTGGACACATGCCACCCTCTTACCAATCATACACTGGACACATGCCACCCTCTTACCACTCATACAATGGACACATGCCACCCTCTTACCACTCATACACTGGACACATGCCACACTCTTACCACTCATACACTGGACACATGCCACACTCTTACCAATCATACACTGGACACATGCCACCCTCTTACCACTCATACACTGGACACATGCCACCCTCTTACCACTCATACACTGGACACATGCCACACTCTTACCACTCATACACTGGACACATGCCACACTCTTACCACTCATACATTGGATACATGCCACACTTTTACCATTCATACATTGGATACATGCCACACTCTTACCACTCATACACTGGACACATGCCACACTCTTACCACTCATACATTGGACACATGCCACCCTCTTACTACTCATACACTGGACACCTGCCACACTCTTTCCACTCATACATTGGATACATGCCACCGTCTCACCACTCATACACTGGACACATGCCACACTCTTACCACTCATACAATGGACACATGCCACCCTCTTACCACTCATACACTGGACACATGCCACACTCTTACCACTCCTACATTGGACACATGCCACACTTTTACCACTCATACACTGGATACATGCCACACTCTTACCAATCATACACTGGACACATGCCACCCTCTTACCACTCATACACTGGACACATGCCGTACTCTTACCACTCATACACTGGACACATGCCACGCTCTTACCACTCATACACTGGACACATGCCACGCTCTTACCACTCATACACTGGACACATGCCACACTCTTACCACTCATACACTGGACACATGCCACCCTCTTACCAATCATACACTGGACACATGCCACCCTCTTACCACTCATACACTGGACACATGAATGCATGCTTCACTCATAAATTTAGTATGTGCTCCACATAAACCCCTCATACCCTGGACATGTGCTGTATATGTTCCACTCATACACTGGACACATGAATGCATGCTTCACTCATAAATTTAGTATGTGCTCCACACAAACCCCTCATACACTGGACATGTGCTGTACATGTTCCTCTCATGCAACTGCAGAAGTACTAATTTCATGCCTCCTAACCCTCCTGGACTCAGCAGGACAGTCCTCAGTTTTGGCATCTGTCCTGAAGTTCTGGGACGGCTTCTGCATGTCCAAAGATTTCACCGTATCTGCATCCTACAGGTCGCTTCCATACAAACAGTAGCAGTGCTTGTAAGGTCTAACCTTACCATGTCACTCATAGAATGTGTTTCCATGGTAACCATTAAATCAAGACGTATGTTTAAAGACGTTGTGGTAATTATCATTTGCATAATGAACATATCTTAGCAACAGTCTACAAGACAGGTCTGGCCTGAGACCCTTCTAGCTATGGAGATGTTGTTAGGCCTCTTGAGCCCCCCTCCTCCTCATGGATCCTTCATTACTGTAGGTTCACATTTCATGCAGACCAGGTCTCACATGGCTGTCATCTTTGTAGATGGATAGGTCATACTTTTACTAATGTGTGTTGCTTAGGACTTTGATCTTCAGACTGGGGTCCCTTGGTCCCACCAGAGGAGATAATTCTGATGGATCATTCTCCATCTATTCAGAACATGTGAATGTCCACCATGCACCATAGGACGTACCATCAATGATATCTACCAGGCTATTTGTGGGTCATCCCATAAAAAACAGACTCCAGTGGTTAGTGATTGCTCCAAAGTCACCTCCAAATGGGGTTGTCTTTGGTGGTCATTATTGAGCCAGAGCCTTTAGACTCTGTCAGCTCGGTTGGACTCTGTCAGCTCGGTTGGAGGACTGCCACCTCAGGAAGAAGCTGAGGATTCTTCCATCATTCTTCCTGCAGGTGGCAGCACCTTCGCCAGCAACAACAGCTCCTAGGAAGGCTCCTGCACAGGATGCAGCTATCTAGGGTATTGAAAGGACAGTGTTCTTTAGCAGTCTCTTGTATAGTTGTAATATTTGAACACTGTAGGGCTGTATTATTTTGACATTATGTTGTTGTATTATTTGTACACTCTATGGCTGTTTTATTTGAACATTATATGGGTGTGTTATTTAGGAACTATATGGTTGCATTATATTTCTGCATTATTTGGACCCTATAAGGTTGTATTATTTCGGCATTATAATGTTGTTTTATTTGGGCATTGTATGCTCTTATTTTTTGGGGAATGTATTTCTGTATTATTGGTGTACTGAATGGTTGTATCTTTTGGACATTGTATGGTTGTATTATTTGAACACTCTATGGCTGTTTTATTTGAACATTATATGTCCCATATGGTTGTATAAAATATGCACTATATAGTAGCATTATTTGCACTCTGTATAGTTGTATCATTTGAGCATCATATGGTTGTTTTATATGGGCACTACATGTTGTTTATTATTTGGTCACCATATAGTAGTATGATTTATGCACTGTATAGTTACATTATATGGTCAATATCTTGTTGCATTATTTGGGCACTATATAGTAGTATAATTTACATACTGTATAGTTGTATTATATTAACATTGTATGGTTGTATTATTTGGGCACTCTATAGTAGTATAATTTACATACGGTATGGTTGTATTATTTAGGCACTGTACAGCACTATGATTTATGTACTGTATGGTTGTAGTATATGCACATAATATGATTGCAACATTTTGGCACTGTATCACTCTATTATTTATGGACTGTATGGCTGTATTAATTGGCCATTGTATAGTTGCATTATTTAGGCGCAGTATAGTAGTATGACTCTGTATGGTTGCATTATATGGTCATTATCTGGCTGTATTATTTGGGTACTGTATAGTAGTATGATTCAAGTACTGTTTGGTTCCATTATATGAACATTGTATGATTAAAGAAGAACTCAGGCAAAAATTCTATTCCGTGTCCTGCTAGAAATGTACATGGTGTAATCTGTAGTGAATGTCATTTTCTTACCAGTAGCTGAATTTTTGAGTTGTATCATCCTGAAGTTTCTTATCTGTGTCATGTGACTAGGAATTAGACCCACCAACTCACACAGCACCTTATGTGTGGACAGGAAGTCTAATTCTCTATGCATTCCTATGGGAGCCTCACTTTCAGTCTCATAGGAATGAATAGAGAAGTGACTGGCTTCCTGTCCTGGGTCAGTTGGAGGTCAGGGAGTTGGTCACATGACCCAGCTACAATAAGAAGAGAGGGGATAACTCTCAATTACAGCCTCTGATAAGAAAATGACAATCACTACAGATTATATCATGCACCTTTCTAACAGGTCAGAGAATAAAAATTTTTGCGGAAGTTCTTTAAATTATGTGGGTACTGTATAGTAGTATGATTTACGCAGTGTTTGGTTATACAAACATTGTATGATTGTAACATTTTGGCACTGTATGGTTGTATTATTTGACTATTGTATGGTTGTATTATTTAGGTAGCATACAGTACTATGATTTATGCACTATATGGCTGCATTACATGGTCATATTTCTAGCTGTGTTAGCATGATTTACATAGTGTATGGTTCTATTATATGAACATTGTATGGTTGCACTATGTTGGCACTAGTATTAATTGCGCAATGTATGATTGTATTATATAAACATTGACTAACATTTTGGCACTGTGTCACTGTATGGTTGTATTATTTGGCCATTATAATGTAAAAACTAATACAGGGTACTTTACAGGGGACCAACCAACAAAGGACAACCCTGAGCTCCCCATAAGGGAAACTTCAAATTAAAAGGGGTTTGCCTAGATCAGATTGTCCCCTTAATGTTGGAGAAGTCCCCCATAACCCTGCCTGCCACAATGGAGCCTCCTCTTGAAATACAAAACCCAAATAAACACAGCTCCCCCTGGACTATTATCACCGGTTACCGTGTCTCTTTCCCATGCATTGCTGACTTATCTCGATGCTAGACGCATGCTCTTTAAGATACAGCAGAGCGTTAGCAATGTAAATGCGCTGACCTATTTCCATCCTCATTTAGCGCACGCTTTATGTACATGATAAATCTCATCCTGTGTTTGATTTTCACAGAATTTTCAAGCTGTTTGCAAAAAAAGATCTCAGCCGAGCGCATTGTGCTTCCTGCTATATTCTCCGCCGGTTCAGATGGAGCCGCGCTCCGCCATAATTCATCACTTTATTAGCAATTTATAAAGGTCAGGAAGAACGGTAATTAGCGCATCCCTCATGGCGGAGCGGAAGGATCGTTTGGGTTCAGTCGGGTGTTACAATGGAGCGAAGAGTGAGCATTACCGAGAAATGGGCTGCGTTACATGTCATAAAGGGTCCTAAAAATGAAGAATAGTAAATATGGAGAGGCCCTGAGTAGAGATGAGCGAGCATACTCGTCCGAGCTTGGTGCTCGTTCGAGCATTAGGGTACTCGTAACTGCTCGATGCTCGGACGAGTATCTCGCCATGCTCGAGGAAATGGCAACTTCCGCATCGTGCTTTTTTGGCGCCTAAAAACACAGCCAATCACAAGCCAGAAGACTCTACAGTACACCCAGCATCACGTGGGGCCCTTACATGTCGATAGCAGGGGTTGGCTGGCCTGATCAGGTGACCCTGGAATATACTAGTGACTGGCCGCGGCGCTCGTCTCAGATGCCGTCTGGATGTCGTTAGGGATAGAGCTGCTGCCTTTCAGGGACAGTGTTAGGGCCTGCATTTAGTTCTCTGTTAGGCAGGGATCACCCACAAAGAACCCAACAGCCCTTCTAAGGGCTAGAAGACATTTTATTTATTTTTTTTTTGTCACTTGGCTGGCTGGCACTAGTAGTGCAGCTATCGCCATATCTAACCCTGTTTTTTTTTTTTTTTTGTTCTATCTCAGTGATACAAATCCATTTTACTCAGCTTTGTGTAACCTTTCTGTGTGTCGCAGTTCAGCACATTCGCTCCCATCCGTATATACTGTCCAGGTGACACTTTCTGTACGTCACACAATACAACCAAGTCATTTGCTACCAATATCATCTACCGCTTGATCCAGAAAATTCTCTGTGTGACATTTGTCTGGGTCGCAGACTAAATAGCCACCGTTAACAGGGTGTCAGTCAGTCCTACCATAGTTCCTGCACGTCACGTTCCCAAAAAAAGAAAATATAAAAAAAAAATAATTTTTTCAGTTGTTTTAGCTCAGTGATACAAATCCATTTGACTCAGCTGTGTGTAACCTTTCTGTTTCTCAGTTCAAAACACTCGCTCACATCCGTATATACTGTCCTGGTGACACTTTCTGTACGTCACTTAATTCTACTGGACTTAATTTTTTTTTTTTTTTATCATACACCTATATACAAAAAATGTTGAACCCCAGGGCTAAGGGTCGAGGGCGAGGGCGTGGGCGTGGGCATTCAATTACTGCAGGGGGCAGAGGTCGTGGTCCTGGGCAGGGTGAGACAGTACCCGCTGATGAGGGAGCAGGGGAATTCCGCAGCGCTACACTCCCTAGCTTCATGTCTCAACTTACAGGGACACGTGGTAGAGGACTGTTGAAACCACAACAGTGCGAACAGCTGATCTCGTGGATTGCGGACAATGCTTCAAGTAATTTGTCCACCAGTCAGTCTTCCACGCAGTCCACCCACGTTACCCAAGGGAGCACTCCTCTGGCTCCTCCACCTCAACCTCCTTCCCCCAGTCTGCCCCCTCCCAGGAAAATTTGGAATGCGATCCGGCATACTCTGAGGAACTGTTTTCTGGACCCTTCCCAGAGTCACAAACCACTTCTCAGGTTGCTGCTGACCTCGTTCCCGATGCCCAAGTTTTCCAACTGTCGCAGTCTGTGGGTGATGATGATGATGATGACAATGTTGACTTAGTGGAAGAAGTTTGTAAAGAGGTGTCGGACGATGAGGAGACACGGTTGTCAGACAGTGGTGAAGTTGTTGTTAGGGGAGGAATTCCCAGGGGGGAGCAGACTGAGGAATCGGAGGATGACGAGGTGACTGACCCGAGCTGGGTTGATATGCCGAGTGAAGACGGTGCTTCTGAGGCGGAGGCGAGTGCTGCACCAGAACAGGTTGTAAGAGGCAGTGGTGTGGCCAGAGGGAGAAGCAGGGCCAGAGCTGGTGCATCAGCAGCAACTGTTCCACGTAGTGAAGCTCCCGTGGCGAGGCCTAGATGTTCGCAAGTCTGGAGGTTCTTTAAAGAAAGTGAGGATGACCGACGGACTGTGGTGTGCAACCTGTGCCACACCAGGATCAGCAGGGGTGCCACCACTACTAGCCTAACCACCACCAGCATGCGCAGGCATATGAGTGCTAAACACCCCACTCAATGGAACCAAGGCCGTTCACCACCTCCTGCGGGTCATACCACTGCTCCTTCCCCTGTGTCACTCGCTGCCTCTGCTAGTCAACCCCCCGCGTCACTCGCTGCCTCTGCTAGTCAACCCCCTGCCCAGGACCCCGGCACGAGCGCCTCCCGCCGGAAAACCACACCTTCGCCTCCACGATCCTCCACAGCGTCCACCAACGTGTCCCAGCGCAGCGTTCAGCTGTCTTTACAGCAGACGCTGGAGCGCAAGAGGAAATACAGTTCCACCCACCCACATTCCCAAGCCCTCAACGTCCACATCTCCAAATTGCTTAGCCTGGAGATGCTGCCCTATAGGCTGGTAGAGACCGAGGCCTTTCGCAATCTCATGGCGGTGGCTGCCCCTCGGTATTCCGTCCCCAGCCGCCACTATTTTTCCCGATGTGCCGTCCCAGCCCTACACCAGCACGTGTCACAGAACATCATCCGTGCCCTGACCAACGCTGTTTCTGAGAAGGTCCACCTAACCACGGACACGTGGACAAGTGCTGCCGGGCAGGGACACTACATCTCACTGACGGCACATTGGGTTAACTTGGTGGAGGCTGGGACCGAGAATGACCCTGGGGCCGCTCATGTACTGCCCACACCGAGGATTGCGGGGCCTACCTCGGTCACGGTCTCTCAGACGTACTATGCCTCCTCCTCCTCCGACCCCTCCTCCTCCACCGAATTACCATCCGTGGGCACGGCGCCTTCAGTCGGTAGCTCTAGGCGCAGCAAGCAGTGCCGTGGGTAAGCGCCAGCAGGCGGTGCTCAAACTGCTGAGCTTAGGTGACAAAAGGCACACCGCCCAAGAGCTGTTACAGGGCATCACGGCGCAGACCGATGTGTGGCTGGCACCGCTGAACCTCAAGCCAGGCATGGTTGTGTGTGACAACGGGCGTAACCTGGTGGCGGCTCTGCAACTCGGCAGACTGACACATGTGCCATGCCTGGCCCACGTGTTCAATCCTATAGTTCAGCGGTTCCTCAAGACATACCCCAATCTGTCTGATTTGCTCACCAAGGTGCGCCGCATCTGTGCGCATTTCCGCAAGTCTAGCACAGATGCTGCCACTCTCAGGGCAGCGCAGCGCCGCCTACAACTGCCCGCTCACCGACTGTTGTGCGACGTGCCCACGAGATGGAATTCCACATTAAACATGTTATCCAGAGTTTACCAGCAGCGCAGAGCGATTGTAGACTGCCAGATGTCATCTTCCACCAGAACTGGTAGTCAGGTCTCTCAGATTCCTCAAGTCTACAATGAGGAGTGGACGTGGATGTCTGATATCTGCCAGGTGTTGAGCAACTTTGAGGAGTCAACACTGATGGTCAGCGGCGATGCCGCCATTATCAGCCTCACCATCCCGCTGCTTTGCCTGTTGAAAAAATCACTGCTCAGCATCAAGTCGGATGCTTTGCGCTTGTCACAAGAGACGGTGGAGGAAGATACGTCGCTTGATAGCCAGAGCACCCTCCGGTCTGTTTCTCAGCGCGTATCGGAGGAGGGGGATGAGGATGAGGAGGAAGAGGAGGAGAATGTCGGCAAGATAGTAGAGGGTACCAGTGCTCAGTCCTTAACTCTTGAGCGTGTATGGGCTGAAGAGGAGGACTTGGAGGAGGAGGAGGAGGAGGAAATGGAGAGTCAGGTCAGTGAGGAGAGGGAATTCTTGCGTGTTGGGACTCTGGCGCACATGGCAGACTTCATGTTAGGCTGCCTATCCCGTGACCCTCGCGTTAGAAGAATTTTTTCAAACACCGATTACTGGGTGTTCACTCTCCTGGACCCACGGTACAAGCAGAACCTTTCCACTCTCATCCCTGCAGAGGAAAGGAGTATGAGAGTGAATAGATATCAACAGGCCCTGGTGCACAAGCTGAAACAATTCTTCCCATCTGACGCCGCTAGCGGCAGAGGGCATGGTTCTGTGGGCCAAGTAGCGGGGGAGAGGAGGCGAGCAGGCAGCTTGACCAGCACTGGCAGGGGAACGCTCTCCAAGGCCTTTGCCAGTTTTATGTCACCCCAGCAAGACACTGTCACCTGTCCCCAGTCTAGGCAGAGTAGGGGGGAGCTGTACAGAAAGATGGTGAGGGAGTACCTAGCTGACCATACCAACGTCCGTAGCGATCACTCTGCTCCATATAACTACTGGGTTTCAAAGCTGGACATGTGGCCTGAACTGGCGCTGTACGCCTTGGAGGTGCTGGCCTGCCCTGCCGCTAGCGTTCTGTCAGAGCGGGTATTCAGTGCAGCTGGTGGCGTCATCACCGATAAGCGTACACGCCTGTCAACTGACAGCGCTGACAGGCTGACGCTTATTAAAATGAACAAAGCCTGGATTTCACCGGAATTCAAATCTCCTCCGGGGGAAAGCAGCTAAAGATTTAAATAACTTATGTATCCGATTCCTCCTCTCTACTCCTCCTCCTACTCCTCCTCCTCCTCCATATCGTCTTTGCCTAATGCTGACCCAAAAAACGCCATTTTTTAGAGGTCCAACTGGCACTCTTTTAGCACAATTTTTCAGGAGGGCCCCCTACAGGCCCTCTCTTCAAACAATTTTTCAGGAGAGCCCCCTACAGGCCCTCTATTCAAACAATTTTTCCAGAGGGCCCCCTACAGGCCCTCTCTTCAAACAATTTTTCCAGAGGTCCACCTACAGGCCCTCTATTCCAACAATTTTTCCAGAGGTCCACCTACAGGCCCTCTATTCCAACAATTTTTCCAGAGGTCCACCTACAGGCCCTCTATTCCAACAATTTTTCCAGAGGTCCACCTACAGGCCCTCTATTCAAACATTTTTTCCAGAGGTCCACCTACAGGACCTCTCTTCAAACAATTTTTCCGGAGGGCCCCCTACAGGCCCTCTATTCAAACAATTTTTCCAGAGGTCCACCTACAGGCCCTCTCTTCAAACAATTTTTCAGGAGGGCCCCCCTACAGGCCCTCTATTCAAACAATTTTTCCAGAGGTCCACCTACAGGCCCTCTATTCAAACAATTTTTCCGGAGGTCCACCTACAGGCCCTCTCTCCAATTCCAGTTCCAAGTTTTATTTGCGCATACTGCATACATTTTTATTTTTGGGATAGGTGTGAAAAATAATATTACTTGCGAATCTATATTGCCAAACATTGGATACGGTAGCAAGTAGAAGACCAAACACATGCTGCTCACAGGGTTCCGCAAATTCCTGGTCCACCCGCAAATTCCTTGTCCACAATGTCAAGGAGGACAAGGTTCTATGGATGAGCAAGAAGTCCTTCTGTACTGAAATCGCTGACAAAGTCTCCATCTAAGAACACGCAGACCATTGTGGAGAGAGCGGCACAGCTCGCCATCAAAGTGAGGAACCCCAACGCCAGACTGCGCAGAGAAGATAACGAATAAATATCTCTGTGGTTATTTTTGCTAAATAAAAGTTAAATAAACCCCCAAAAATTCATCTGTTAATGTGCCTGATCCACCCAAGTTGAATCTGTCCCATCATGAGAAATTCCCCCCCAAGGAGTCCCCACTGTAACTTGCTTCCCATACAACTACCTCACCCCCCGACACCTGTGTCTCGCCATTGTCCACCACCTCCTCAGACAACACTGGTAAATCCACACTGTCAGCACACGGAAACAGCAAAAGGTCTTGCGAATTGGGGCAGAGAATGTTCTGGGCTAGCACATCAGGGAAGGGGTGACTGTGGGGTTCCAGGGAGTACGTGACCACATGCAATCTCCATCTAAAAAGTCATGCCACACTTGATCAATCTCATAATTTACGACTGTACCGGTTGATGCAAATTTTTAAGTTGGGGTCCTGCGTCGTCATTCTAACTCCATCCGGCTGTTGTCACCACCACACACGCTAGCCCAGGGGGCTCTCCTCTGGCTCTTCCAGCGAAACCTCCTTGCCCCACCCTGCCCCCCACCTACA
>ONZH01028343.1:0-35425 GCA_900303285.1 Rhinella marina
AATGGAACCAAGGCCGTTCACCACCCCCTGCGGGTCACACCACTGCTCCTTCCCCTGTGTCACTCGCTGCCTCTGCTAGTCAACCCCCTGCCCAGGACCCCGGCACGAGCGCCTCCCGCCGGAAAACCACACCTTCGCCTCCACGATCCTCCACAGTGTCCACCAATGTGTCCCAGCGCAGCGTTCAGCTGTCTTTACAGCAGACGCTGGAGCGCAAGAGGAAATACAGTTCCACCCACCCACATGCCCAAGCCCTCAACGTCCACATCTCCAAATTGCTTAGCCTGGAGATGCTGCCCTATAGGCTGGTAGAGACCGAGGCCTTTCGAAATCTCATGGCGGTGGCTGCCCCTCGGTATTCCGTCCCCAGCCGCCACTATTTTTCCCGATGTGCTGTCCCAGCCCTACACCAGCACGTGTCACAGAACATCATCCGTGCCCTGACCAACGCTGTTTCTGAGAAGGTCCACCTAACCACGGACACGTGGACAAGTGCTGCCGGGCAGGGACACTGTATCTCACTGACGGCACATTGGGTTAACTTGGTGGAGGCTGGGACTGAGAATGACCCTGGGGCCTCTCATGTACTGCCCACACCGAGGATTGCGGGGCCTACCTCGGTCACGGTCTATCAAACGTACTATGCCTCCTCCTCCTCCGACCCCTCCTCCTCCTCCTCCTCCACCGGATTACCATCCGTGGGCACGGCGCCTTCAGTCGGTAGCTCTAGGCGCAGCAGCAGAGCCGTGGGTAAGCGCCAGCAGGCGGTGCTCAAACTGCTGAGCTTAGGTGACAAAAGGCACACCGCCCAAGAGCTGTTACAGGGCATCACGGCGCAGACCGATCTGTAACTGGCACCACTGAACCTCAAGCCAGGCATGGTTGTGTGTGACAACGGGCGTAACCTGGTGGCGGCTCTGCAACTCGGCAGACTGACACATGTGCCATGCCTGGCCCACGTGTTCAACCTAATAGTTCAGCGGTTCCTCAAGACATACCCCAATCTGTCTGATTTGCTCTGATTTTCCGCAAGTCTAGCACAGATGCTGCCACTCTCAGGGCAGCGCAGCGCCGCCTACAACTGCCCACTCACCGACTGTTGTGCGACGTGCCCACGAGATGGAATTCCACATTAAACATGTTATCCAGAGTTTACCAGCAGCGCAGAGCGATTGTAGACTGCCAGATGTCATCTTCCACCAGAACTGGTAGTCAGGTCTCTCAGATTCCTCAAGTCTACAATGAGGAGTGGACGTGGATGTCTGATATCTGCCAGGTGTTGAGCAACTTTGAGGAGTCAACACTGATGGTCAGCGGCGATGCCGCCATTATCAGCCTCACCATCCCGCTGCTTTGCCTGTTGAAAAAATCACTGCTCAGCATAAAGTCGGATGCTTTGCGCTTGTCACAAGAGATGGTGGAGGAACTTGATAGCCAGAGCACCCTCCGGTCTGTTTCTCAGCGCGTATCGGAGGAGGGGGATGAGGATGAGGAGGAAGAGGAGGAGAATGTTGGCGAGACAGTAGAGGGTACCAGTGCTCAGTCCTTAACTCTTGAGCGTGTATGGGCTGAAGAGGAGGACTTGGAGGAGGAGGAGGAGGAGGAGGAGGAGGAAATGGAGAGTCAGGCCAGTGAGGAGAGGGAATTCTTGCGTGTTGGGACTCTGGCGCACATGGCAGACTTCATGTTAGGCTGCCTATCCCGTGACCCTCGCGTTAGAAGAATTTTTTCAAACACCGATTACTGGGTGTTCACTCTCCTGGACCCACGGTACAAGCAGAACCTTTCCACTCTCATCCCTGCAGAGAAAAGGAGTATGAGAGTGAATAGGTATCAACAGGCCCTGGTGCACAAGCTGAAACAATTCTTCCCATCTGACGCCGCTAGCGGCAGAGGGCATGGTTCTGTGGGCCAAGTAGCGGGGGAGAGGAGGCGAGCAGGCAGCTTGTCCAGCACTGGCAGGGGAACGCTCTCCAAGGCCTTTGCCAGTTTTATGTCACCCCAGCAAGACACTGTCACCTGTCCCCAGTCTAGGCAGAGTAGGGGGGAGCTGTACAGAAAGATGGTGAGGGAGTACCTAGCTGAGCATACCAACGTCCGGACCGATCACTCTGCTCCATACAACTACTGGGTTTCAAAGCTGGACACATGGCCTGAACTGGCGCTGTACGCCTTGGAGGTGCTGGCCTGCCCTGCCGCTAGCGTTCTGTCAGAGCGGGTATTCAGTGCAGCTGGTGGTGTCATCACCGATAAGCGTACACGCCTGTCAACTGACAGCGCTGACAGGCTGACGCTTATTAAAATGAACAAAGCCTGGATTTCACCGGAATTCAAATCTCCTCCAGGGGAAAGCAGCTAAAGATTTAAATAACTTATGTATCCGATTCCTCCTCTCTACTCCTCCTCCTACTCCTCCTCCATATCGTCTTTGCCTAATGCTGACCCAAAAAACGCCATTTTTTAGAGGTCCAACTGGCACTCTTTTAGCACAATTTTTCAGGAGGGCCCCCTACAGGCCCTCTCTTCAAACAATTTTTCAGGAGGGCCCCCCTACAGGCCCTCTATTCAAACAATTTTTCCAGAGGTCCACCTACAGGCCCTCTCTTCAAACAATTTTTCAGGAGGGCCCCCTACAGGCCCTCTATTCAAACAATTTTTCCAGAGGTCCACCTACAGGCCCTCTCTTCAAACAATTTTTCAGGAGGGCCCCCTACAGGCCCTCTATTCCAACAATTTTTCCAGAGGTCCACCTACAGGCCCTCTATTCAAACAATTTTTCCAGAGGTCCACCTACAGGCCCTCTATTCCAACAATTTTTCCAGAGGTCCACCTACAGGCCCTCTATTCCAACAATTTTTCCAGAGGTCCACCTACAGGCCCTCTATTCAAACAATTTTTCCAGAGGTCCACCTACAGGCCCTCTATTCAAACAATTTTTCCAGAGGTCCACCTACAGGCCCTCTATTCCAACAATTTTTCCAGAGGTCCACCTACAGGCCCTCTCTTCAAACAATTTTTCGGGAGAGCCCCCTACAGGCCCTCTATTCAAACAATTTTTCCGGAGGTCCACCTACAGGCCCTCTCTCCAATTCCAGTTCAAAGTTTTATTTGCGCATACTGCATGCATTTTTATTTTTGGGATAGGTGTGAAAAATAATATTACTTGCGAATCTATATTGCCAAACATTGGATACGGTAGCAAGCAGAAGACCAAACACATGCTGCTCACAGGGTTCCGCAAATTCCTGGTCCACCCGCAAATTCCTTGTCCACAATGTCATGGAGGACAAGGTTCTGTACTGAAATCGCTGACAAAGTCTCCATCTAAGAAGCTACAGACCATTGTGGAGAGAGCGGCACAGCTCGCCATCAAAGTGAGGAACCCCAACGCCAGACTGCGCAGAGAAGATAACGAATAAATATCTCTGTGGTTATTTTTGCTAAATAAAAGTTAAATAAACCCCCCAAAAATTCATCTGTTAATGTGCCTGATCCACCCAAGTTGAATCTGTCCCATCATGAGAAAGTCCCCCCCAAGGAGTCCCCTCTGTAACTTGCTTCCCATACAACTACCTCACCCCCCCGACACCTGTGTCTCGCCATTGTCCACCACCTCCTCAGACAACACTGGTAAATCCACACTGTCAGCACACGGAAACAGCAAAAGGTCTTGCGAATTGGGGCAGAGAATGTTCTGGGCTAGCACATCAGAGAAGGGGTGACTATGGGGTTCCAGGGAGTACGTGACCACATGCAATCTCCATCTAAAAAGTCATGCCACACTTGATCAATCTCATAATTTACGACTGTACCGGTTGATGCTAAATTTTTAAGTTGGGGTCCTGCGTCGTCATTCTAAATACATCCGGCTGTTGTCACCAACACACACGCTAGCCCAGGGGGCACTCCTCTGGCTCTTCCACCGAAACCTCCTTGCCCCACCCTGCCCCCCCACCTACAGGCCCACTCTCCAAACAATTGACGTCTTTTTTCCTATCTTTCTCTCCCTCCAAACTATTTTTCCGGATAGCTGCCATATACGGTATTAAACTGAGAAGAATACAGAGAACACATGCTACACTTGATCTAGTTCATAATTTACGACTGTACCGCTTGATGCAACAGTTTTCAAAAATCCATTCTGGCTGTTGTCACCACCACACACGCTAGCCCAGGGGGCACTCCTCTGGCTCTTCCACCGAAACCTCCTTCCCCCCAGCCTGCCCCCCCCACCTACAGGCCCACTCTACAAACAATTTAGCCGGATAGGGGACGTATGAGAAGTTTCACTCATGTTAGTTTTTGTTCTTCTTTTATCTGCCTCCTGACCTGTGATAGGCAGAGCATGGACACGTCCCCTTAGCTGCAGTGGGAAAGACACTCCCCTGGCCAGAGCAAGCTCTTTTTCCCTTTTCCGTGTTCGAAATATCCATTAAATATAGGGTCCCAAGATAGGGAACGTATACGGTATTAAACTGAGAAGAATCGATACTGCACCGGCTGATGCTAGAGCATTTCCAAATGCATTCCGGCTGTTGTCACCACCACACACGCTAGCCCAGGGGGCACTCCTCTGGCTCTTCCACCGAAACCTCCTTGCCCCATCCTGCCCCCCCACCTACAGGCCCACTCTACAAACAATTTAGCCGGATAGGGGACGTATCAGAAGTTTCACTCATGTTAGTTTTTGTTCTTCTTTTATCTGCCTCCTGACCTGTGATAGGCAGAGCATGGACACGTCCCCTTAGCTGCAGTGGGAAAGACACTCCCCTGGCCAGAGCAAGCTCTTTTTTCCCTTTTCCGTGTTCGAAATATCCATTAAATATAGGGTCCCAAGATAGGGGACGTATACGGTATTAAACTGAGAAGAATCAATACTGCACCGGCTGATGCTAGAGCATTTCCAAATGCATTCCGGCTGTTGTCACCACCACACACGCTAGCCCAGGGGGCACTCCTCTGGCTCTTCCACCGAAACCTCCTTGCCCCCCACCTACAGGCCCTCTCTCCAAACAATTTACCCCTGGTAGGGGGACGTATTAGATATTGTACTGATTCAGCATTGCCTCCTGCGATAGATGGGAATGGAACCCAGATCAACTGCTTGGGAAGTAGCTATGCTCACCACTATACCACCAGCAGGCACAGCAACTGATAAGAACAGATACTAAACTTGATGTCAGCTGCAGTGCCAGCATGAGCAGTGGTGTCACCTGCAGGCGGTGATGGACCTTCGTTGCACCTAGTTGGGTGCTTCCCTAACATGTGATGGGTATTTGCCTCGCCTTTCTTGGTCTGGGTGAGCACAATTGCCATGAGGGTAACCACCAGGCTGTTGCCTGAGGATTTGGGGTAATGGTGGGATTAAGCAGCCTCAGAGGCATCCATGCATGCTGCCCCTGCTGTTTCCTGTCCATTTCCGTGGTGTTTACATCATTTTCTGAGGTTTCCAGGTTTTCAGGCAAACTTCCCTGTGAAGAGCTTTGGTCCCCCGCAAAAATGCTCGAGTCTCCCATTGACTTCAATGGGGTTCGTTACTCGAAACGAGCACCCAAGTATCGGGAAAAATTCGTCTCGAATAACGAGCACCCGAGCATTTTAGTACTCGCTCATCTCTATTAATAACTCATCAGAGGAGTGAAAAATAAATAGAAAAAAAGAAAATGAAAAGGACCGTGAAATAGATAATGGCCACTACAAAACAAGAAAACTTGGTTGGCCAATAATTAAAATATAATTTCACCACTAATTTCACAAGGAAAAATAAACACATAAATCGGCAACAGCCATTACACATCCATTACACAAAACACCTTCCAGTGGTTAATATGGTGAGCCAATTACTATCTGGTATCCTTGCCTGGCAGAAGCAACATAGTGTGCCTGATTGATTTATTAATCTTAAATTCCCAAATATGTTTCCCCATTACTCAAACACAATCTTTGGACAATCGATTCCCCAGGTGAGACAAGCTTATTAAATAGTGCCTTAACTAATAATTTATATAATTAAGATATCTTGACATTTTGACCTGAGTTCCCCTATCAAATAATTCAAAGGGGAAGTAAATTCTATCCCCAACCGTGCTTTTTCTTTTACACAAGAAAGTGCTGATTATATCTGAAAATACCTAAACTAACTTAAAGGGAATCTGTTAGCTCTGAAACACCCAGCAAACTAGAGTAAGCGGTGTATAGTGTAAGTGACATCGAGTCTGGTTATGTAAGTTTTATCTTCATACCATTCTGACGCTGTGCTCCCACAAACCTGCAGTAAAATGCATTCACTGGACTCCAGTGCTCACTCATATAATGGAGAGGACTCAAAGAAGAGTCCTCTCAATGCATTTTACTGCAGGTTTGTGGGAGCACAGAGTCGGAATGGAAGTGAGTATGAAGATAAAACTTACATACTCGGATTCAGCATCATTTACACTATATACCGCTTACTCTAGTTCAGGGGGTGTTTCGGAGCTGACAGGTTCCCTTTAAATTACCTAAATTTCCCATCTGTGCTAGGCAGGAAAAAGGGAGTACCTCTCCACTCCTCACCACCTATAAATCATACACAATATTACTTTTTTGCCAAAAAGAGTCCCAACTAATTTATCCAATTCCTGTAAATAGTAATTATGCCAAGGAGTGCAAAGAAGAGATCCCTTTATCCCCAACCATGCTCTAATAGTAGCCCACGATCTAGAGAGTAACTTACCAGCCACTCTATACTATTGATTAATCGCCCGGATTCCAACAAAACAAATACATTATCATATGGAGAGCACTTTACTAAAGTTTTACATAATGCACTTTTTTCCCATTCACAGTATAGCCACAACTGCTCAGCTATAAAATAGCCCTTGAAATAAAAAAGGTTTATCCATCCCTGCTCCAACAGCTTATAAAGATATTCCAATTTTAACCTAACTCGCTTTTGTCCCCAAAAGAGATAACTGATAATTATCTCAATAAGTTTAAAAAACTTATCCTCAATCCATATTGGAGAGTTTCTAAGGATATAAAGGAGTTGGGGTAAAATCACAATTAACTAAAGATATTCTATGAGCTCTAGACAAAAGTAATCGGAGTCATATCATAATTTTCAATCTCAATTTATTTATCAATGGGACCAGGTTTAGCTGAATAAAATCTTCAGTCCTGGGCGATATCATCATACCTAAATATTCAAATGAGTCAACGACTTTTAGCATATGCAAGGACCACTCACTTGCATATTCAGACCCATCCAATAAAATAAGTTTAGTTTTTGACCAGTTACTATCCAAACCAGAAACTTCTCCAAAGGAATTTACTATACAAATAATTCTTTGGTGAGTCATATCCGATCTATAAAGAAAAAACACATCCTCCGCGTATAGGGAAATACGATCCTCCGGTCCCAGTATTCCAAAACCCTCAATCTCTATATATAATATAAAGAAGTTTCATCATACTTATGAACCTCAAACCAAAACCCATCCTTGCTAATAGCTTCCATAGGAATACCCAGTCCACCCTGTCAAAGGCCTTAGAGGCATCCAAAGACAGGATGGAGTGGGAACCCCCACCAGGAAACTGCATATTTGCAAAAAGTTGATGGAGGTTATAATGGATACCTTTATTAGGGATGAACCCATTCTGATCAGGATTTATAATCGAAGAAATTACTGTAGAGACCCTTGTGGCCAGAGAAGCTTAACATCATATCGGTCTATATGATCCCATGTCTAAAGGGTCCTTCCCCTATTTCAATATTAGTATAATTACCGCCTCTGTCATTGAGTCCGGAAGACTACCATCCTCCATTGAGTCAATAAATACCCTTCAACAACGCAGGAGGATAACCTCTCCATACTTACGATAAAGCTCATAAGTAAAGCCATCAGACCCAGGGGAGGAATTTACTGAGCATGCTCTTATTGTGGCCTCTAATTCCTGTCGTGAAAAATAAGCTTCAAGGGATCCCCTCTGATTAAAGTCCCCATTCACTAATGTTAAACAGTCTGGTCGTTGCTCCATGAAGATTAGTAAACAATTAAGTACATAAAAAGAAAAAGGTGGAGGAATATAGATTAAGGCTAGAATGGAGCGATCCTAATGACATATGTAATGAGGGGAGCCATGATGTCATGGCTCCTAGCATTACATATGGTTATATAAGATTAATTGACAGTTGTAAATTCTAACTTACCTGTTTAATGGATTCTTCCAGAAGATGGCATGAGGTCAAACACGCATCTTGATTGGAGAATTCCTCAACGGCTTGATCGGGTGAACCTGTGAAAAGAAGAAGATCAACGTTACCTGCGCACTCACGTAAGTATCATCAGAGATAGCAGTCCTACTCACCATCTTGCCATGGAGAATCTTCTCAATCAACTCATCCTCCGAGCTGAAAGTCGAGGCGGCGAATCTTGGTTGCAGAAGTGTCTTCTTCTTGATCCGGAGCCGGAGATCCACGTCCAGTCGTCGGCTGATCTTGTCTGCTGCGCAGTCCCCTGCGCGAGCACAGAGAACATCGATCCTAACACTGACACTGGCGCGCGCATGCGCAGTGTCAGTGTGGACCAGTCTCCTAAGAAGAAAAGGCTCAGGAAGGACAGGAGGGTTTTCTCTCCCTCTGTCCCTTCCTCAAACCCACCTCAAAGGCCCCAGGAAACAGGTATTCTTCGGAAGGCCACATCCAAGAAGAGGCACCTCCAGCAGTTGGAGCAACGGTCACCGGAGCAACCGCAACCGGAGCATCAGCGCGACAAACAGTCATCTTTTCAACACAGACCAGACAATATTCAAGAATCTGGTGAGGATTTTATAGGTAACAGTGACTGCATTTTGCAGGGCACTGATGACAATATTTTCTTTTCTCTTAAAGAGTTTATGTATTTTATTGGGAATAGAGAAAAAGTTAACCCTTTAGCTTCTGCATGGCCTATTCTAGATTCACATTCTCAGGAACAGAAGCCTTGTGACAAAATTGAAGATATACCTATCAGGGTTAAACCTACTATAGATACAGGTGATGCTATCAAATTACCTCATTTAAATTTGGGATCTGGAGTCAAGGAGATAGTTGTCAAGGAAGCATTGATGTGTGAAATTTCTCCACTGGGATTCCATCTTCCCATTAGTGTGAAAGAGAGGATTTGGAAAAAGGAGTTCATTGATTTATCCACTTTAATTCCATCCTCCAGGGATGTTATTAGAGTTGAGCCCGAAAAAGAAAAAGATAAAAAATCTGAGGATGATAAAAAGAAAGCAGTTCAAAAATCTTTTTTGAACTGGCTTCAAGCATTTAATATTTACTCCGCTGTTCTGACCGAAAAATTTCCAGAATCAAGTACTGGTTTATGCTACCACTTAGATTCTGTTCTAGAGGCCTACAGGAACTTTGGTGGTTCTGGTTGGCTTCTATATGACGAATCTTTTAGACAAAAACTTGCAGTTTACCCTAAATTATCTTGGGGTAATAAAGATGTTGGCCTATGGCTCAATTTAATGATCCCCCAAAGAGGTAATCTTTTTCGTCAACAGGGACTTACTTCTAACAACAAAAAAGGTTACTGCTTTGCCTTTAATGAGAGTGTTTGTAGATGGCAGTCTGCATGCAAATACAGACATGAATGTTCCTTTTGTAATGGAACCCACCCTGTATCTAGATGCTTCAAAAAGCAGGGGATCCAATTCCCTCAAAGCGCTAGAGATATTCACCAAAATAAGCAGGGTGACTCCCTTAAATTTGCCAAGAATAATTCGATCCCTAAAACTCTATCCAAACATTCAGATGGCAGCTCTGCTAACTGAAAGTTTTGGTTTTGGATTCTTTATACCTGACTTCACTGGGTCTGGATGTTCCATTGTTGAAAACGCATCTTCTGTATCAAAAAATGTAGTTAGGGAAAAAATTTCCTCCGAAATTGCAGCTGGTAGAATTGCGGGTCCTTTCTCTAACCCGCCTTTTGATAATTTCCGTTTGTCTCCTTTAGCGTTAGTTCCTAAGAAGGAGCCTAACTCCTTCAGACTAATACACAATTTATCTTATCCTAAAGAATTTTCCCTTAACGACCAAATTGATAAAAATAAATCTAGTGTAAAATATGCCTCGTTTGACCAAGCTCTTTCTTATTTACAGATATCGGGAAGACTCTCGCTGATGGCAAAGGTAGACATTAAATCAGC
Source organism: Rhinella marina (assembly GCA_900303285.1). NCBI lineage: Eukaryota > Metazoa > Chordata > Amphibia > Anura > Bufonidae > Rhinella > Rhinella marina. The sequence goes on from ONZH01028343.1 coordinate 10,174, forward strand.
ATTCAGACTTCTTCCAATAAATCCTATTGGTTACAATTCTTTAGGGTTCATATTCCAGGATCAGTATTATTACGACATGGCCCTTCCTATGGGTTTTACCTTGTCATGCTTCTATTTTGAAGTTTTTTCTACATTCTTGCATTGGTGTTTACGTTACACAGTCAATGCCGGATTTATACTTCACTACTTAGACGATTTCTTGTTTATAGGTAGTAGTAATACTGACGCCTGTAATACACTTCTACAAAATTTCTTTAATATCGCTGATTATTTCAACATTCCTTTACCCACCGACAAGACTGTCTTCCTGACAACTAATATTCAGTTTTTGGGAATAGAAATAGACTCTCAAGCTATGGAATTTAGAATTCCTAGAGAAAAGATTCATGGAGCCATTGAATTAATTTCTGAAGTTTTAACCAAACCTAAGACCACCCTTAGGAAACTTCAGTCTCTTCTTGGTTCCTTGAATTTCATTTCTCGAGTTATCCCTATGGGTCGTGTCTTTTCAAAAAGATTATATTCACATACAAGAGGTAAGTCTAGTCCTTTTTCACACATAAGAATTACAAGTGAAATGAAACAGGACATCTCAATCTGGCTTCAATTTCTCAAAGATTTTAATGGTCAAGCTATTTGGCAGTCGGAATTCATTTCTTCCGATTCATTATCCTTGTTCACCGACTCAGCTGGCTCAATAGGTTACGGTGCCTTCTATCAAGGATTGTGGTCAGCTGAAAGGTGGCCTATTAGTTGGGTCAATAATGGTTATACAAGGAATTCGGTTTTTATTGAACTATTTCCAGTACTGGTAGCTTTAACAGTCTTACTGCAAAATCAGATCTGGTCGTTTTGTTACTACGACTCATTGTTTTGTTATGCCTAAAATTTTATATTTGGTTGAAAGCTAAATATATTCCGGGTAAGACGAATTTAATAGCTGATCATTTGTCTTGGCAGAGGTTTTTAGAATTCTTCAGGATTGTGCCGGACGCTTCCCCAACGGGTATCCCTTGTCCTCCTCATCTATGGAACGTAATAGACATCTGACGAATAAACTGATTATAGACTCGTTCTCGAGGAATACATGGGCGGCCTACGTCGCCGCATGGTCAAATTGGTCTAGCTTTTGTGATATGAGAAATATCCCTTGTTTTAGCTACGATATTGATCTATTTTTGGATTTTGTTTTAGAACAATTCAAAATAGGTCTGAATGCCGACACTATACTTAAAAAACTATCAGGCATTTCTTTATTTTTTAAATTAAAAGGTTATCCTCCAATTATTTCTAATTTCAAGATCAAGCAGGTCATTAAAGGTATTTGTAGGAACAATCTCAGTCAACAGACTAGAACTAGACCTTTGTCCTTACAATTGCTTAAAAAATTGATTGGTTACTTACCTTTAGTTTGTAAATCTGAATATGAGTCTCTTTTGTTTTCTGCAGTCTTCTCCATAATGTTTTTTGGAGCGTTTAGAATCTCTGAGATCACTGCAAAAAATAGGAGAAGTGAAGCTCCCATTTTATTTTCAGATTTAGTAGTCGGTGACAATTACATCAAAATTCATATTAGAAAGTCTAAAACCGACCAATTACAAAAAGGAAGATGGTCTAGTTTATTCAGGTTCCCCATTTCAGAAATTTGTCCAGTTCACACCATTACCGAATGGATTGCTGTCAGATCAAGAATCCATGGTCCATTATTTTTACATTCCGATAATACACCACTAACAAACTACCAGTATAACTTTATTCTTAAACAGGTTATCAGTTTTTCTGGTTTTAGTGGTAATAGAATCTCTTCGCACTCTTTTCGTATAGGTGCAGCAACTCTAGCCAGTCAGCTAGGTTTACAATAAAATTCTATTAAGAATTTAGGTAGATGGACATCTGATTGTTACAAAAGATATATTCGTCCTGAATTGACGATACTTTAATTATTCACAGGCGAAAAGAGGATTATATGGATCGTAGGAGATCAAACCTTATCCGATGTGAAGAGAAGATCCATCATTAAAAATGGTTATAGTAACCTAGGCTTCGACAACTCTTATGTTATTTTCTGGAGAATTAAAATAGGTTTTATTATTTCTGAATTGTTATCTGAATTTAGAAGATTATCCCTCATATGGCCACATCCACAGTTTGTCATCCTTCACTTAGGTGTTAACAATCTTGGCAAAGTTGGTACCCACCAGCTGATATTCGAACTGAAATTCAACATTTTGGAGCTTCAGAAAAACTTCAAAGATGTCAAATTTATTTTCTCTGAAATTGTTCCGAAGTTTTTCTGGTCATCAAACGGATTTTCTTTTTTGGAAAAAATTAGAAAAAGAGTCAATAGACAATTGGAAGTCTTTATGACTAAGATTGGCTTCCTTTCTTATCGACACACCGAACTGGAAGGTTATATAAGGGGTATCTATGACTCTTCCTTGTCTAGATTATCTGATATAGGTTGTGACATATTTGTTGTTGACTTACAGAACATGATTAAAAAGTATTTTGTTTGATAATTCTTTTAAACTGTGTTTTAGGCCATATGCTTACTTAATTTCGCTATGCTGATGGCGGGTGGGCATGTTAAGTCACTCAGTCGAGTGGACTTGAATTATTTATTTGTTTATTAAGTAATTATTTTATTTAATATTTTGGTTAAAAGTTCTTAACTGAACGTTTTATGAATTGGAAGCATTGTGGCCAAAACCAGCCATACAATATTTTAATGGATAAACTTAGTAAAATTGAGTTATACCTTATATATGTTTATTGGTTCTTTATTATAATTGAAAATGGAGACTATGACATCATGGAGCGAACCTAATGACATATGTAATGAGGGGAGCCATGATGTCATGGCTCCTAGCATTACATATGGTTATATAAGATTAATTGACAGTTGTAAATTCTAACTTACCTGTTTGATGGATTCTTCCAGAAGATGGCATGAGGTCAAACATGCATCTTGATTGGAGAATTCCTCAACGGCTTGATCGGGTGAACCTGTGAAAAGAAGAAGATCAACGTTACCTGCGCACTCACGTAAGTATCATCAGTGATTTCCCTCCCTCCCTACCCCCTTCTTTTTCATTGTCGCTTTGCTTACCAAGGGCATGTTAAGTCACTCAGTCGAGTGGACTTGAATTATTTATTTGTTTATTAAGTAATTATTTTATTTAATATTTTGGTTAAAAGTTCTTAACTGAACGTTTTATGAATTGGGAGCATTGTGGCCAAAACCAGCCATACAATATTTTAATGGATAAACTTAATAAAATTGAGTTATACCTTATATATGTTTATTGGTTCTTTATTATAATTGAAAATGGAGACAATGACATCATACATAATCTTCCAAAGAGTGTCCCATTAAGGAAAACTAATCTTCAATAGAGGATGTCTCACAGACAAAGTCGATATTTTTGTGCATAAACAACGTCACTCCCCTATTCGATTTGGTCGGTTTGCCAAATTTTCTGAAACGATTCGACTTGATCCAAATTAATTTGTGGCGAATCACGTTAAAAATGGTTACTTCCTGGTTGCAGAGAGCCTGTATAGTGGTGTAGAATGCTGTGCCTTGCAGTAACACGCATAGGGAGTATGCTGTGCTAGTGACACAATACTGGGAGTCAGTATGACTCACAGGTGACAGGTGTCGCTCTTAGAATCACTGCACACTTCACTTCTTTGGGCAGTTACAGGGCCAAAACTGACCAAATAACTCTAGTGTGAACTCAGCCTTACAGGTCAATGTTAGCGCCAGGTATAAAGAACTGTGCAGAGGCCCAAGATCCTACTATAACCTGAAAGAGCGCATTTCTTTTACACCAATTCACTGATTCCACATAGATTTATACAAAACCTGTTCTATTAAACTCTTATACAAGTAGAGCCCCCCAACAGAGTGGAGTGGGTGTCAGAAGTAAGTTTGCGTTGAAATCACTGATTATTTTGCACTTCCTCTGATCCATCAGAACAATAACCCGCAAAAAAACGGATCCTGTCTGTGGAGCATCCGCCTTCACTCGGTCATCATTTAGTCAGTAATCCATCAGTATTGCTAATGCCAAAAAAACAGGAGTGGATCAAAATCAGAGATGACAGGTGAATGGAATATTTGCATGTCTTCTGTGTTTTGTACCCACTCCTGCTTTTGGCTACCAAATCATAAGTCAATTCTGATGGGACCATGTCATACAGGCTTTACAGCTGCTACAAAGACAGGATCCATTGTGCGTCTCATTTTCCCTTTCTTCTGACAGATCAGAAGAAGGGTCAAATATACGATGATGTCAGCCAGGTTGAAAGGCAAAAAAGTTTCCCAGTCATGTAGTGGGGAGGGTGGGAACAAAATGAGAAGTACACAGAGTGGCCCAATGACATAGTGGTGAGGTGGAAGCAGCGTGAGGAGACCATAGCGTGGCCAAATGACAGACTCACAAGGTGGCAGCAGCAGCAGAAGGAGGCCACAAAGTAGCACAATGACAGAGTGTGGAGGTGGTAGCAGTAGCAGCATCAGGAAGCCACAGAGTGGCACAATGACAGAGTGTGGAGGTGGTAGCAGTAGCAGCATCAGGAAGCCACAGAGTGGCACAATGACAGAGTGTGGAGGTGGCGGCAGTAGCAGAATCAGGAGGCCACAGAGTGGCACAATGACAGAGATAGCAAGGGGAAAGTTCCTATCACCACCAATGTCTTTGCTAGAGAAATTAAAGTAGAACAAGTGTCGTTTGTTTTCACCTTTGACCTGCCTTTGACTGTAGAAGGTCTGAAAGAGTGGTAAGGTGACATAATGTGGAGGTGGCAGCTGCATCAGTAGACCACAGAGTGGCACAATGACAGTGTGGAGGTGGCAGTGGCAGCAGCATCAGGAGACTACAGAGTGGCATGACGACAGTGTGGAGGCAGCATCAGCATCAGGAGACTACAGAGTGGCACAACATCAGTGTGGAGGTGGCAGCAGCAGTAGAATCAGGAGACCACATAGTGGCACAACAACAGTGTGGAGGTGGCAGTGGCAGCAGCAGTAGCATCTGGAGACCACAGAGTGGCACAACGACAGTGTGGAGGTGGCAGTGGCAGCAGCATCAGGAGACCACATAGTGGCACAACAACAGTGTGGAGGAAACAGCAGCATCAGGAGACTACAAGGTGGCACAACGACAGTGTGGAGGTGGCAGTGGCAGCAGCAGCATTAGGAGACTACAGAGTGGCACGACAACAGTGTTGAGGTGGCAGTGGCAGAAGCACTAGCAAAAGGAGACCACAGAGTGGCTCGACGACAGTGTGGAGGCAGCAGCATCAGGAGACTACAGAGTGGCAGGACGACAGTGTGGAGGTGGCAGTGGCAGCAGAAGTAGCATCAGGAGACTCCAGAGTGGCACAACAACAGTGTGGATGCCGCATCAGGAGACTACAGAGTGGCATGACAACAGTGTTGGAGGCAGCAGCAGCATTAGGAGACTACTGAGTGGAATGATGACCGTGTGGAGGCGGCAGTGGCAGCAGCAGTAGCATCAGGAGACTACAGAGTGGCACGACAACAGAGTGGAGGCAGCAGCAGCATTAGAAGACTACAGAGTGGCACTACAATAGTGTAAAGGCAGCAGCAGGAGACTACAAAGTGGCATGACGACAGTGTGGAGGTGGCAGTGGCAGCAGCAGTAGCATCAGTAGACCACAAAGTGGCACAAAGACAGTGTGGGGAGGGGCGTGGCAATAATAGTACCCGCTGATGATGGTGGGTGTAAGAAGGAGCACTTTCCACCAGATGTGCGGCATCAGGCGGGTGGCAGCATCAGAAGAAACCAGTCTATTGTCAAGGTTTGGGTGAGGCAGCATGGGTGATCTAATCTGATGTATCAAGCATTGGTGGGTGGAAATCCTGGCTGATGCACACCTCATTCATCTTGACAAAGGTCAGTCTCTCCACATTTTGGGTGGACCGGCCAGTTCTCCTTGGGGTAAATATAACACCTGCCACACGACTGGCCAAGCAGGACAGCTTTTCCAGAGCAAACTCGGCCGGTTGTGGCCACAAATACGGTTTGGCTGCCCAGTAGTCCAGCGGATCTTCAATGACGGGTGGCAGGGTACTGTCCAAGTATGCCACCACCTGCTAGTTCAGTCCTGATCCAGGTCTAGCTGATGCTGCTGGTGAGTAGTTTCTTCACTATGTGGGTGAAGAAAGCTGCTCATCAGCGACTCTAAACTCAGGCTGCTGCTGATACTGCTCCTGCCACCCCCACTAGCAGCCATGGCAGTGGAACTTGGGTGCAGAGGGCCCCAGTCAGACCTGCAAGAGGATGGATGATGGCACAAATAGGCAATGGCCAAATGACTACATAGGATGTCTCTATAGTAGTTCAGTTTGTCCTCCCTCTTGGCAGGTGTAAAAAAATGCCCCCCCTTTTTGGACTGGTAGCAAGGGTCTAACATAATGGAGAGCCAGTAGTCATCCCTCTGCCTAATGGTGACAATTCGGCTGTTACTATGCAGGCAAGTGAGCATGCATCGGGCCATTTGTGCAAGTGACTCGGAGAGGCTCCCTGCCTCTATCTCCACTGCATACTGCTACGGTGTGTCTGAGTCCTCTGCCTCCTCTTCCTCATCGCCCTGTAGCTCCTCTGGCTGCTCCTCAGCTCCTGTCACCTGTGTAGAAAAACCACCCATTTCTCTGCACATTTCTTGTGCTCGAACGTTCTCCTCCTCTTCCTCCTTCTCCAGTTCAGCCCCCACAGGGCTGATGTGGCCGTGAGATGTAGTTGTCACGTCTCCTGTCCCCTGACCAGCCAGATTTACCAGCATCTTTTCTGGGATATGAATGAGTGGAATGACGTCATTCATCCTGTAGTCCTGACGACTGACAAATAGCCCCCTCAAAGGGCACGAGCAAACGGCAGGTATCACTCATGAGCTGCCACTGGCTGACATTAAAGTTACACAGGGGAGTACATCTGTCTGCTTGGATCATCAAGAAATCATTTGTGGCCTTTCTCTGTTCGTACAGTCGGTCCAACGTATCGGGGGTGGAATTCCAATGGGTGGAAACGTTGTATATCAGTCTATGTTGGGGAATGCCGTTCTTCTGCCTCTGTAGCTCAAGGAGGGTGTGCTTGGGGGTGTACGAGTGGCTGAAGTGCATGCAAAGTCTCCTGGCCATTTTTAGGATGTCTTCAGGAACCACTTGACAACCAGATGGAACATGTGCGCCATGTAGGGCGCATGGCACAGCCCTCCTTGATGCAGCACCGACACCATGTTCTTCCCGTTGTCAGTCACCATGGTTCCGATTTTGAGTTGTCGTGGGGAAAGCCAGGATTCGATTTCTTGAAGGACAAGGAGAAGTTCCCTTTGTGACTCCGTTCGCCCAGGCAAACGAGGTGTAGAACCGCTTGACACTGCCGTGCCCCGTGGTGGGGTACTGTGAATTGTCCCTACAGTGGAGGATGAGGACACGCTGGAGGATGAGGAGGCAGACATTGTTGCAGAACCAACGGCATGAGAACGTGGAGCCGGAAGTGCCATCGCCTGGCAAAGTTGCTGGTTTGGCTTTGCAAGAATCAAATTTACCGAGTGGGCCGTAAAGGACATATACTGTCCCTGACCGTAATTACAGCTAGACATGTCGGCACCGCTGTGCACTTTGGCAGACACCAACAGGCTCTAAGATTGGCCCACCTTCTGTTCTACATATTTGTGCAGGGCTGGTACTGCCTGTTTCACAAATAAATGACGACTTGGAACTCTCCACCTTGGCTCGACACAAGCCATCAGTTCTCTGAAAGGTTCAGAGTCCACCACTTGGAAAGGGAGGGACTGCAGCACCAGCAACTTGGCCAGGAGCACGTTCAGCTTCTGCAGTGTGCGTTCTGGATATGTACACGCACACTGCTGTTTCTTGGCAATCGCTTTGCTGATCGATTGCTGACGAAATGACTGACGAGGAGTAGGAGGAGAAGCATCAGATGATGGGGAGGACAGACAGCTCCCTTCGGCTGAGGTGGTGGAGCCTTGACTGCCTTAAATGGGGTGCGTGCCATTAGGTGATGCAGTGGCTGCTGTGGCAGGCTGGACCATCACATTGGACCCATGGTTCTCCCAGATCACTTTATGGTGACGCTGCTTATGTTGACACAGGGCCATGGTGCCAACATTGGCACCCTGGCCACGTTTCACCTTCTGCCCACAGATTCTACAAATGGCCATGTTCACCTCACCACAAAAAACTGCCACACCACCGAGTAGGTGATTTTTACCCCCAACACTCTGCACTGACTGACTGCTACCACCGCTGCCTCCGTGAACCCCTGCACCACTACTTTCCAGCCCAGTAGGCTCCTATGAAGCAGGTGGTCTACCCAGAGCATGTTTGGCTCCCGCCCTCCACTGCTTCCACCCTACTAACTCCCGGCCATGCTACCGACTTGCTGGTTCCGCCACTGCCTCACAGGAAAGCTTCCACCCTCTTCTCCTGATGATGATGAAGCCCCTAACTGAGCTCCCAAGTGCGATCAGCTACATCATCATCATCGAGTACTGTCTGCACGTCACTGATGTTCTTCTCAACGGTCTCTGGGTCAGTAGCCTGACCACTCGCAACCACAGCTCCCATGCCACTCTCCTTATCACTACTTACCCGCCTAACGGAGGAATCTGCGGATATCTTCTCCACATCTTGGCTGGCCAGTAGCTGCTGAGTAATAGCTTGTCCTCTCTGTATAGTGGAGCTGAGCCCACAGCATACAGTACTTCTCTGGCTGAGGGAACAGAAAAGGACAGTGGCAGCTTGAGGACAGGTGAGGGCACAGGGCCTGCTCCCGGGCCATGCCAACTAAGGGTTGCTTCTGACGAACCCATCGACTCTTGGCTGATGTCATTTGGGACGAAGTCGAAGACCGAGTCAGCCATTCAGGAACCGCTGGGTTGCTGTTCAAGACCCGACTACTAGATAACACCGGAAGATCAGGCCTCTCAAAGTGACCCCTGCTGCCACGCTCCCATACTCTGCTGTAACCTGTGCCTGCGCCAGAAACATTTAGGCCTCTGCCACACCCCTGTGCAAGGTCTGTCACTTCTCTGTCTGACATACTGTTAGATCAAAATAAATAAATAGGAAATTAAAACACGCTACAAAGGGCTGTAATTTTGCCACTACACTACACAACAGCTAATAAGTCTTTTGCCACCACTAATAGATGACAGAAGGTTTGACAGGATTTAACTTTGGCACTGTACGCCAAATAAAACTTTTTTTTGTCACTAATACACGCTACAATGGGTTGTAATTTTGCCACTACACCACACAACGGGTAATACTTTTTTTCCATCACTAATAAACGACAGAAGGCTTCACAAGATTTAACTTTGGCACTGTACGCCAAATAAAACTTTCTTTTGCCACTAATACATGCTACAAAGGGCTGTAATTTTCCCACTTCACCACACAATGGCTAATACGTTTTTTCCACCACTAATAAACAACAGAAGGTTTGATGAGGTTTAACTTCGGCGCTGTACACCAAATAAACTTTTTTTTTGCCACTAATACACGCTACAAAGGGCTGTAATTTTGCCACTACACCATACAACGGCTAATAAGTCTTTTGCCACCAGTAATAAACAACAGAAGGTTTGACAAGATTTAACTTCTGCGCTGTACAGCAAATAAAACTTTTTTTTTGCTAATACACGCTAAAAAGAGCAGTAATTTTCCCACTTCATCACCCAACGGCTAATATGTTTATTTTTCCATACGTAATGTAAGTGGAGCACACTCTATTTGGTATTAAGGAAAATAATAATACAATGGATGGCTGTGTATTAAATTATGAACACTATTTATTCGTCTATAGTAGCATTGGTTAAAAACAAGTAAATAATAGGTAGAAATAAATGGAGGAAAAAATTGGAAAGGGTAAAAAAAAAAAAAAATTAAAAATGAAAAATAAGTGGAAAAATATAAAATATAAAAAATATAAAAATATTAAAAAAAGATAGTATCAAATAGTATAATCCTTTTTCAGATTTATAATCCTTTTTCAGATGTTGTTATACAGGTGTAGTCCAGGTAGAGTTTCCACTTGTTGGTTTTGTTACATTATATGGTACTGTGCAGATAAAACATATATCAATAGGCAGTCTAAGGTTGCTGCTGTTTGCTAGATGTCCGCTATTAATTGGGATATATTGTATCCACTGATAATTGAGGTTAAAGATATGACAGTCTCAATGAGAATGTATAGTGCCTGGAGGTGGCTTGGTCAATCGATGTGCTGCCAACTTCGGGTATACATATGGTTACAGATTAATCACTTAGACAGATATATGTCTACAAGTGTGTACATTACCCATCCACGAAGCGGAGTAGTGGTAGCCGTTCCTCCAGTAATGCACGTGTGTCCCGACTCTGCCTGATGCGTACAGCGCGCGTCTGTTCCTAGTTGTAAAGATTGGCGCGCGTCTGTATTTGGCCTGTCGGCGTTGTACGTGGCGTCCCACGTGGTCAAAAAGTGCGCCAAAATTCAAATTTCAAATGGAGTTGCCGAAGCTCTTCTAGATCTTTGAATATCTCTTATGTGGCGCAGAGGATCTCTTCCTGATGATGGCAGTCGGGTTCACTAGATGACTTGTAGGAGAAAAAAGGAATAAAGTCAATCTGTTATTCTTTCTTTAAATCGCTGTTGTCTCCATTGGTCTCTTTTTACAATCGGGTTCATTCAGCAGATTTTAAACCAGACGCGTTTCGGGGATCTCTGGCTGTCCCCTTTTTCAATGCACCATTGAAAAAGGGGACAGCCAGAGATCCCCGAAACGCGTCTGGTTTAAAATCTGCTGAATGAACCCGATTGTAAAAAGAGACCAATGGAGACAACAGCGATTTAAAGAAAGAATAACAGATTGACTTTATTCCTTTTTTCTCCTACAAGTCATCTAGTGAACCCGACTGCCATCATCAGGAAGAGATCCTCTGTGCCACATAAGAGATATTCAAAGATCTAGAATAGCTTCGGCAACTCCATTTGAAATTTGAATTTTGGCGCACTTTTCGACCACGTGGGACGCCACGTACAACGCCGACAGGCCAAATACAGACGCGCGCCAATCTTTACAACTAGGAACAGACGCGCGCTGTACGCATCAGGCAGAGTCGGGACACACGTGCATTACTGGAGGAACGGCTACCACTACTCCGCTTCGTGGATGGGTAATGTACACACTTGTAGACATACATCTGTCTAAGTGATTAATCTGTAACCATATGTAAACCCGAAATTGGCAGCACATCGATTGACCAAGCCACCTCCAGGCACTATACATTCTCATTGAGACTGTCATATCTTTAACCTCAATTATCAGTGGATACAATATATCCCAATTAATAGCGGACATCTAGCAAACAGCAGCAACCTTAGACTGCCTATTGATATATGTTTTATCTGCACAGTACCATATAATGTAACAAAACCAACAAGTGGAAACTCTACCTGGACTACACCTGTATAACAACATCTGAAAAAGGATTATAAATCTGAAAAAGGATTATACTATTTGATACTATCTTTTTTTAATATTTTTATATTTTTTATATTTTATATTTTTCCACTTATTTTTCATTTTTAATTTTTTTTTTACCCTTTCCAATTTTTTCCTCCATTTATTTCTACCTATTATTTACTTGTTTTTAACCAATGCTACTATAGACGAATAAATAGTGTTCATAATTTAATACACAGCCATCCATTGTATTATTATTTTCCTTAATACCAAATAGAGTGTGCTCCACTTACATTACGTATATAAAATATTGAACTCACGATTTTAGGGTTAAATCGCAAGTGAGAAGCACCTCGTATTCTATTAGTCTGTATTGGTGAGCCACTATATCTATACACAATAATGTTTATTTTTCCAACATTAATAAACGACAGAAGGTGGCATGGCCTGCATGCTGATGGCGCTGGCTGCTTAACTTGCAAGCTCCGTTCCAGACATCCAAAAAGTGTCTCACATCGGCTACTCCAGTTTTTTGCAAAACCAGCATCTGCCAGCCCAGGACGAGTTGGATTGCCTCCATCTGCGCACTCTGACGCAGCCTCCCCAGCCTCCTCATCTGGGACTCCCCCAGGCTCAGAAGACCCATTACCCTCAGCATCACCCTCCCTACCATGCACCATGTACTCTATGTTTGAAACGCTACACTCCCTCAAGGAGGACATGTTAGGCCTCCTGAGAGAATTTAGGCGCGAACTCCAGAGCTTGAGTGAGTGTACTTCACATGTGGAAGGGAAGATGCCGGAGTTCGCTACTTCCCACAACACCTTGATTGATGCCCACGAGGCACTAGAGGATGATCTTACTCTACTCAAGAACAAACTGCAAGACATGGAAGAGCGTCATAGACGTAATAATGTGCGATTGAGAGGTGTTCCAGAATCAGTGGACCCTGAAGCCTTGGAGCCGCTCCTCAAAGTCCTCCTTAAAGCGGCTGTTCTATCTCTATCTGAAATGGACTTACTTATTGATCGCATACATAGAATTCTGAAACCCAAAGGTTTGGATCCCTCACTACCACGTGATGTTGTTGCGCAAATTAACTTCTATCAAGTCAAAGAGAAATTCCTGAGGGCTATAAGGCAGAATCCTACGCCTACAACCTTATTTCAAGGTATCTCTGTGTATTCTGACCTATCTGCGGCTACAGTAGCCAGAAAAAAAGAGTTTGCATTGGTTATCAATAGAGATGAGCGAATCTATTCGCCGCTTCGTAGATTCGTATCGAATCTTGGGATTTTTCAGCTGCGAAGCGAATCCGAATATTAGGTGATTCGCTTCGCTTTTGTACGCATTCGCTACGTAGTGTGTCCTATAAATTATACGCTATTCTACGTATAATTTAGTTACTCTATATGCTGTCGCGTATGAATTCAATTCAGCGATGCAGACTTTTCCCTGGTAGTTACTCTATACGCTGTTGTATACGAATTCAATTCAGTGATGCAGACTCCTCCCTGGTAGTTCCGCCCCTTTCTCCAGCGCGGGAGGATGACGAGGCAACTCAGGAAATTAAGTTGCGCATTCGTGCGCCTCATCCCTTTTTCCCCCTTTTCAGGTTATTTGGGGAGCCCCTTGAAAGAGGGTTTTTTAAGGAACCTTTGCTGCTTTTTTTTTTACCCATTTGGATTACAATTTTACCTATGTGGATTACAAATTGCGACTGACTTTGGGACTCTGCTCCAGTTCTATGACAAGCGTCAGAAGAAAAGAGACTTAAACGTGTCCGTGAGCATACTAGGTAAGGTGATATTTAAAATTTTTATATTATACCTATAATAATGTATTTGCACTTTACTATATATATGTCTCGAATATTCGCTCTGCCTCTGAGGAGTGCACGCCGCAGCCTCTCCTCGTACGTGCCTGTGTATTATGTAATCGCTTAAGCAATAGTACGCTGAGATTCGTAAGCTATTTGTACGCTCATGCATACATCTTCTAAGAAGTTGTGTACATTTTGTAAATCAACGTTCGTTATTAGTGAGCGAATGTTCACTAATAGCACATAATAACGTATATTTTGTATGCAAATACAACGAATCTATTCGTCAAATATATGAATTTTAGGAAAAGTTCGGTGAATGTTCGAATGACTCGCTCATCTCTAGTTACCAAGATTTTGCGTGATCAACATACACTACAGTTCAAAAGTTTAGGGTCACTTATAAATTTCCTTATTTTTAAAAGAAAAGCACAGTTTTTTTCAATGAAGATAACATTATATTAATCAGAAATACACTCTATACATTGTTAATGTGGTAAATGACTATTCTAGCTGCAAACGTCTGTTTTTTAATGCAATATCTACATAGGTGTATAGAGGCCTATTTCCAGCAACCATCACTCCAGTGTTTTAATGGTACATTGTGTTTGCTAACTGTGTAAGAAGTCTAATGGATATTTAGAAAACCCTTGAAAACCCTTGTGCAAGTATGTTAGCACAGCTGAAAACAGTTTTGCTGGTTAGAGAAGCTATAAAACCGACCTTCCTTTGAGCTAGTTGAAAATCTGGAGCATTACATTTGTGGGTTCGATTAAACTCTCAAAATGGCCAGAAAAAGAGAACTTTCATGTGAAACTTGACTTCTATTCTTGTTCTTACAAATGAAGGCTATTCCATGCGAGAAATTGCCAAGAAACTAAAGATTTCCTACAACGATGTGTACTACTCCCTTCAGAAGACAGCAGAAACAGGCTCTAACCAGAGTAGAAAGAGAAGTGGGAGGCCCCGCTGCACAACTGAGCAACAAGTCAAGTACATTAGAGTCTCTAGTTTGAGAAATAGACTCCTCACAGGTCCTCAACTGGCAGCTTCATTAAATAGTACCCTCAAAATGCCAGTGTCAACGTCTACAGTGAAGAGGCGTCTCCGGGATGCTGGCCTTCAGGGCAGAGTGTCAAAGAAAAAGCCATATCTGAGACTGGCTAATAAAAGGAAAAGATTAATATGGGCAAAAGAACACAGACATTGGACAGAGGAAGATTGGAAAAAAGTGTTATGGACAGACGAATGAAGTTTGAGGTGTTTGGATCACACAGAAGTTTGTGAGACGCAAAACAACTGAAAAGATGCTGGAAGAGTGCCTGACACCATTTGTCAAGCATGGTGGAGGTAATGTGATGGTCTGGGGTTCCTTTGGTGCTGGAAAAGTGGGAGATTTGTACAAGGTAAAAGGGATTTTGAATAAGGAAGGCTATCAATCCATTTTACAACTCCACGCCATACCCTGTGGACAGCGCTTTACTGGAGCCTCCTACAACAGGACAATAACCCAAAGCACACCTCCAAAATTATGCAAGAACTATTTAGGGAAGAAGCAGGCAGCTGGTATTCTATCTGTAATGGAGTGGCCAGCGCAGTCACCAGATCTCAACCCCATTGAGCAGTTGTGGGAGCAGCTTGACCGTATGGTACGCAAAAAGTTCCCATCAAGCCAATCCAACTTGTGGGAGGGGCTTCTGGAAGCATGCGGTGAAATTTCTCCAGATTACCTCAGCAAATTAACAGCTAGAACGCCAAAGGTCTGCAATGCTGTAATTGCTGCAAATGGAACATTCTTTGACAAAAGCAAAGTTTGAAGGAGAAAATTATTATTTCAAATAAAAATCATTATTTCTAACCTAGTCTTCATGAATGGGTGCTTCTCCCTAACCTACCTCACCTCCTTCGAGAGGCTTCATCCAAGCCGATAAGATTGCTCCGGAATGGGACACTGCCCGACAGTCTACTTAATCTACTATCAGGTTCCTGGAAGGTGTCTGGGGGTTGGGACACGTAAGTGACTACTATCTGTATTAACCCCCCACCTGTCTGCTCTATCTTTGGAGGTGCCTAGGTCCCTCTGAGCAGACCCCTTGGAAGTATTTTCCACTCTTTACGCTGGCTTTTTTCATTATTGTTGGCTACTAGTAGAGATGAGTGAATCTATTCGCCGCTTCGTAGATTCGTATCGAATCTTAAAATTCGGATTCGCTTCAGAGCCAAAAATTTCTGTCAGATTCGCTTCGTATTATTCGTAAATCTTTGCTAAATTTTGCACACAAACAATACGTACGATACGTATGAAACGTACGAAACATACCCATTCTGCGTGAGGCGGAAAAATGAGGATACGCCCCCGCTAGAGCGGGAAAGTGAAGATACGACCCCCCCTCAGAACTGGAAAAAACAGCCCGGCCCACCGGGATCTGACTATTTGCACGTTTAGGAAGTGAAGACTCCTCCCTCAGTACTCCACCCTCCTCTGAACCAGTTTAGACCAGCGCTGAACACTGAGCAAGTAGCAAGCATGGCTAAAGAGCTGCTTCCCAACTGGAACCAGATGGCCTTTGGGGACAAGTTCCCTGAACCAACGCCCACTCCAGACATCAGGGTGTCACAGTCTGAAATCAAGAGAACCCCATGGGGTTCAGTGCCCTTGTTTTCTTTACCGGCTGCTGAGATTGCTGCGCATCGTGAGGCGGTTCGTTGTGAGGTGGCTGGTGTGTCTGCTCTGGCTATTTCAGCTGGAGCGTCTGCTGTGGCTCATGTGGCGGGAGGCGGCTGGAGCGTCCACTTCGCTGCACAGGAGGAGATCCACGGCAACACCTTTCATAAGGCAGAACCCGATTGTACTACCATCGGTGACGGCCCATGCGCAGACCCTCTGGGACTATAAAAATGCTGTGGAGGACTGGGTCATCCAGATACTGGACCATCCTAGGCCGGGAGATCCTGCATTGGAATGCCGAAAGGGAACAGTCCTGCGGTTTTTCCGTAGAGAGAGGGTCTGGCTTCCTGGCAGACGATAAAGATGGAAAGGAGTATTTTGTGGGCCACAGGTCGGTGAAACAGCTGTACCTGCCACAACCTTGGCACAGCCTGTATGTGGAGGATCAGGTGGAGGACATCCCATGGCGTCCCTGAAAGGCCCCTTTGTGACCGGGGTTACCCTCCTTTCAAAGCCACTGGGACTACTTCCCTGGATGCAACCTTGCAAGAACCGGTGGAGCCGGAAGTCCTTACCCCTGCTGTCCTGCAGGAGGATCCGGAAAAGCGCAAATGGCTGCAGTGCTCGCCAGCGTCACCACCATCCGGACCCGGTCAAGTCCGAATTCTGGAAGAAAAAGGCACTGGAGTTCTACTACGGCAGCAAGCATGGCCTACAAGAGGCAGGAGCGTCCTCTGATGACATTTAGCAGCAGTTCCAGCGAGGAGGACTTCAGGTCACTCATTTGAGGAACCATTCTACTGGCTGGGTGATGTAAAGGACACCTCAGGAGGACCTATGGGAGCCACACCATGGACTGCACCTGACGGGTGAGAGCTAGTTGGCATTTTTTATGTTTGGTTGTTTGTATTGCCCTCGTTTGACTCTCACCCAGACGGGCATGGCTGTCAGGAGTCCCCCCATTCTGCAGAAAAGTCCCAGTTGCACCTAAGCGCGCCTATTTTCCCTTTTCCCCCTTTAGAGTTCCCTTTGCAAAAAGGGTTCTCTATTTACTGCTATTTTCTATTATCCATGTGGATTACATGTTACCTGTTTGGATTGCAATATTACCTCACGTGGATTACAATTGAATTTTGGACTATGTGTTCCAGACAGTGTTTTATCATGCTAAGGACCCACGAGTAGAGACTCTAATGTATATCTGAGCCTTTTATGCTTGCAAATGTGAAATTGATTGCACTAAAATGTTTGCATACTTATGTCTTTGCTGTATTTTAACTACATGGTTTTTACTGGCTAAGCACTTTAGCCCATTGTGTGTATTCTTTTTCAGGTACTGCAATGTATGTGTCCTATTATGCACTTTATGTCCAGTGTTTTTAGTAAATTATGCACTTAGCTGGATAGCTAGCAGTGAGCATCTTATTTTTCTACCTCTAAAGACTGTACGCCATGGCCTAGCCTCCTGCGTATGACGCATTCGTGCGTTAATAGTACGCTAAGGATTTGTAAGCAATTTTGTACGCTAATCCTTACATATTGCGTACTTTTAACTACGCTGATTGTGCGTTCGTAATTTGTGCAGGAAAGATTGTTTTTTTTTACGTAGATTCGACCGAATAAATTTGTGTAAGTACGAATCTTGTCAGAAATTCGGCGAATATTCGGTGAAGCGAATTATGGATGATTTGCTCATCTTTAGCTACTAGCCATTAAAGTTATGTATATCGAGATTGTTTTTGTTTTTCATTGGTTTTGGACTCTTTTTTCATTTCTATTGTTTTCTATTGTTTATTGTTTTACTTGTCCTTGAGGATTAGGTCCTTACAATTCACCTTCGCCGACCACTTAGCCGCCTATATTGGTCACAATCCTGCATTGATTATTTTCTAATTTTGAGGGATTTGCTGCACAAGGTGGTCAGGTCGGACATTGGTTGTGCTAAATGGTCTGACCATGCGCCAGTTTCACTAGTACTTGACGTTGGTCTCCCAAACCCACTTCCTCCCCCAATGGAAACTAAACCCATATTTGCTTAAAAATGAAAAGAGGATGGAGGATTATCGTGCTCTGTTTCAGGAATTTTTCACAGACATCAATGCAGGAGATCAATCCCATATTATAGGATTATATGCGGAAGATGTTATCCTCATTTTAACTAACCCCGAAGAATCCTTAGCAGCTGTGACACCTATTATCAGTGCATACTCACAATGCTCCTAGTACAAACTGAATGTTAAAAAAAACAAATGTCCTAGCCTTTCATGTGTCGGAGGATGCCAGAGGTCAGAAACAAACCCAACATCCTTTTAACTGGGCAGAGACCTCTATCTCCTATCTAGGGGTGGAATTAGCTCATACTGTAGCTGAGACACTGTCTATAAATCTTAACAACCTGCGGTCTGAATTAAAACAAGGCTATCTGAATATGTCTAAGGTTCACCTATCCTGGATTGTGCGTATTAATGCTGCTAAGATGCTATCCCTTTCTAAATTATTATATTGCTTTAGGTGTCTTCCGCTTCAAATTACCAAACGTAAAAATTGCGCAGCTATAGTCAGATCTAATGACCTTTATCTGCAGTAATAATCGTCCTAGAATATCGAAAACAGCCCTACATCCTCAGATCAGGTCTGGAGGCTTGGGAGTTCCTGACATTTACAAATATTATTTAGCTAATCTTGCAGAACAGGCACTGGAGTGGTAGTCCCCATCTTCCAATCAAAAATGGCTCCAAATTGAAGAATCATACACCAGAGGAAAATCTCTGAAAGCGATATTGGCAGCATGTGCTATTCAACGCTTCTCACATAATCTATCATTACTAACTATGCAGGCCATGATGTTTATTTGGTCTCGATTTATAGACTCCAAAACACACTTTCATATCCCAATCACTCACTTCCCTATAACTGCCCTAGAATACCGTATCCCTACCATATTGCTTTCTTCATGGGTGGTAAGAGGGATTCACTCTATTGGTTGTCTATTCTGGTTTCTGGACTGGTATTGCTAACCCTATTGAAGAGGTTACAGCGTATAGAATAACCCTCACCCCGGAATTATCCATTCTAGGTATAGGCCTGGCAAATATCCCTAATAAATCCCGATGGACGATTGCTCACATTTTATGCTCAGCACGAAATATTATAGCCAGGCAATGGAAGCTGGCACAACATCCAGTAACTGAAGTTGTGCAATCAGTTAACTTTCATATGTACTGTCAAATGATTTTTGCTCCTACTCTGTGATCCAGGATAGGCACCCATAACAATTGGTTACCCTGGCTTTCTAGTCAATATGCCACCCCCTCCCTGAATGCATACTATAATGTGTGGCCTTAGCACTGTTCTGGCATACAGACAATGCCATTTCCATCATAATGATTACTACTATGCTATGCTTTATGTCATTGTACCAACCTGTGATTACAGTTATTGTTCAAGGACAATGTATTCTAATAATATATCTCTGTACTTTTATTTTCTGTATTATTCATTTTTGGGAAAAACCCTAATAAAAACATATTGAACCATAAACGACAGAAAATTTGACAAGATTTAATTTCGGCACTGTACGCCAAATAAATTTTTTTTGTCACTAATATATGCTACAAAGGGCTGTAATTTTCTCACTTCACCACACAATGGCTAATATGTTTTTTCCACCACTAATAAACGACTAGAGGTTTGACAACATTTAACTTCGGAGCTGTATGCCAAATTAAATTATTTTTTGCCACTAATACACTATCCAAATGGCTGTAATTTTCCCACTTCACCACACAACAGCTAGTAAGTCTTTTGTCACCACTAATAAACGACAGAAGATTTTATAAGATATAACTTCGGTGCTGTACGCCAAATAAACTTTTTTTTGCCACTAAAACACGCTACAAAGGGCTCTAGTTTTACCACTACACCACACAATGGCTAATAAGTCTTTTGCAACCCCTAATAAACGACAGAAGGTTTTACAAGATTTAACTTCGGCTCTGTGCGCGAAATAAAACTTTTCTTTGCCACTAATACACTCTACAAAGGGCTGTAATTTTCGCACTTCACCACACAATGGCTAATACATTTTTTCCACCACTAATAAATGACAGAAGGCTTTACAACATAAAACTTCGGCACTGTACACCAAATAAATTTTTTTTTTTGCCACTAATGCACGCTACAAAGGGCTGTAATTATCCCACTTCACCACACTAAACAGCAAAAAAGGGCTTTACTAAATGTAACTACAGCGCACAAGGGTTAATAAGATCCCAAAAATCGGAATTACAGATGTATGATCTATTGCAAGCCTGAAATGAGCAGCTGTATTTTGAATCCTAGTCACTGCACCAAGGTGTAATAGAATTTTTCCTATTACCCTGTCTCTAAACACCCCTATTGAACCCTGTTGTGCTTCAATACTGCCCTCCCTATCCTTCCCCTACACTTTTATTGAGCAATATATACATTTGATAAGTTTTTCTACCACTTTCCCTAGCGCCTGCTAACGTCTCTCCCTGCACTAAGTTCACTGGAGAATGGCAGAATCAAAGATGGCTGAGGCTCTTTATAGGGCTGTGACATCACAGGGCTGGCTGGCTGTCGATTGCCTGCATGCATGGCAAAGTGGGTGATCCCTCGTTCCCACACTTCCTTGCTCCATGTCCTAACACGTGCAGCCGCCCTTATAGGGTAAAAATAGAAATTCATTACCACGAATTGTCAGGAAATTTGTCAAAAATTGAATAATTCCTGAAATTGGGATCGAATTCCACTTTGTCAGCTTCGATCGTCTCATCTCTAATTATGATCCTGATTAGTTTAATAAGATCTTCAGCTGAATCTCTGTAGGAATTGAGTTCATGAGGAGACATGAAGTACAGAGAGGAGCCTGGGGGTAATGAACAGCAGCACTTGTATGCAGTCTCCATTACCATAGCCCCATATCGCCACAGTCTGTCCTGTCCTTCCTATCTGTACTTCATGTCTCCTCATGAACTCCATTCCTACAGAGATTTAGCTAAAGATCTTATCATCTGTATTCAGGATCATAATCCCTGACAAGCAGAGCAGAGAGGAGGCAGCTCTTTACCTCAGTGCTCTGAAGTAACTTGTCCTGCTGTCTGATTAGGGCAGGTTTTTCTAATAGGACGGCAGCCATTTTATTTTATAAAATCAGTATAATGTTGTGCGCTCCTGCATGCCCAGCAGTGTCCAGAACCGAGGATCACGCTCACACATGGAGCATGATTCCTGCAATGGACTTACACAAATGTTCTAACTGATTACGCTCAATTTTTAATACCTGCAAATTGAAAGTGATAGTGATGATTATATTCAGTGCAAGACACTCTACCTAAAAGCTGTGGCAGACACTATAGCATACGCATGGGGAAGATGTTCGGGGCCTGGGAGAGCAGTGCTCCCATGAAAAGACCTTTTATATGGCATGGTCACAAATTGACCACAGCATCAGAGGGGTTAAAAGACTATGATAGACATTATTGCTGAATGTGGACTTTGTCTCCTGGTTTCTGCTGAGTAAAACACTGAGCGGGCACCATATGTATACCATACATAAATGGACACTGCAGAGAACTTTCTAATGATCTTTTTATACCTAGGCCTGTAACCATGGCTAGAGGTCATCTTCAACAGGAAGGAAGTCTCATCATCATTATAGACGGGGATTCCTTACTGTAAGAGATATGGAGCTCTCTGCCAGAGAAAGTTATGATGGTTGATTCATTGTACAAGTTCTAGAAGAGCCTGCATATAATAATATCACAAGTTATAAGTGCTGAATTTCCAGAGATGGGATATCAATCCAGAGATTTATTCTGATTTCAATATTTAAAGTTGTGAAGGAGTTTTTCCAGTAATACACAGTAATTGGCAATCATTTCATAGGGTTTTCGCCTCCTTCCACACCAACATAGTAGGATTATAGGTTCGATTTCAGCTGATTGAGGATGATATACCAGATATGAAACTTATCTAGCTACACATGGGCCCTGCAGACAATGCGGTCCATTCCCACTTTCGATAGCACCTGTCAGCAGGATAGACTCTATTAAACCAGGGTTTACCTCTTCAAACTCCAGCTTATAACTGTAACAGTAAGGTTAACTCTCATCATGTAGTTACCTGTTCCCTCTCTGCAGTGACAGGATAAAGAAGATCCAAAGCAGGCCCTTTATTCACTAAAAGGAATCCAAAATGTTGGTGTTATGTTAAAGCCAAGACTCTTACCTCAAGCCTATAGTCATGATATTGCAGTCACAGGCAAAGTTTTACATAAGGACATGATACTCATTGTGCTTGGTAACAAATGTGTATAACTATTGGGAACAAATATATCTCAGCTAATGAAAGAACTAATCTATGTTAAGTCCCATCACATTGCCCTATATAATATGGCTGCCCCAGTGATCATAATGCCCGGAGTAAATCTTTTGCCCAAGGTTAGAAAGAAGGTTTTTTTCCCATAAAATACATAGCTCTTTTCTATGAGTCTGGTATTTATATTAAGCATTAGGGGTTTTACCACCATAGCGGCAGACCATGCGACTGCTATGGGGCCCAGAGCTAGAGGGGGCCCAGTCTTAGTTGGGATCATCCTCTCTTTTCTGGAGGTGAAAACTTGGTCAGGACTCTACCCTCTAAAGAAAAAACTTTTAGCAAATAAAGCAGTGGAAAAATGGCCCAAGGGTCATTGAAAAGGGTTTGGGTGGAAACGCTTCTGTCCTGTGGAGGGGAGGGGGGACTCTGGTTTGATCCTTGCCATGGGGCCCTTACTTCTCTATGTATGCCACTGTTAAGCGTCATTTAATTAAATACAGATAAGCGACAAAACAACAAACCCATCAAAGTGTTAAACTATTTTTAGGAAAAAAGTCCTGTTTCCTAATCTTAGAAACCCTGGGAACAAGAACTGGGACAAACCTGAATGCATTAGAAACATTGACTATACTGCAAAAAGTTAAAGGGATTTTTCCAAGATATTGATATTGATGAGAAGTTGGAGTAGATGTTTAATAATTGTGTGTCAGATTTCTGGTGCACGTACTTTTAAAGGCGTTGAGCTGCATCTTCTCCCCACCAACCTCCATCCACAATTTACAAACGTGGTGAGTGTGTTACAAAAGTTAAAAATGCACACATTTCGATGCATGGAACTTAAATAAATTTTTCTCTGTATTCCAAAAATATCTTGCAATCTAGCAATAAGCAATATAATGGACACCCCACTGCTACAGAAAAAAAAATCGTTTTAGTAGCATAAAAAAATAAAAACATTACAAATAAAATACTGTGCCAAATATGTCAGTCATTAAAGAGTTAAGATGAGAAGCTCCTTGGGTTGCCTCAGAGATCTCCATTATGACATCACAAGTCTGAGCATTCTATGATGACATCACTAATCATCAAAAGTTCTCTCCGACCTACATTCGCCATCAGTATGCTACTGTTGCCAGTTGTGGATACGATTTACTGATCACTATCAAATATTTTACCGAAAATGACTACACTTTTACCGGATAAGACTGAAATGGAAGCACATCTACAGGGGATTATTACCAGCTATTCCCCTGACCCCTTGCTTCCTCTACCCGATGGCGTGCTGAGCTTCACTCACCGGCTGGTTGTGGAGCTGGCACGAGACTGCCTGGCCAAATATCACCAAGGCCAAATAACTGAGACATACCTTGAGGATCTACAGCAGAACATAGAGACGTTGTTACAACAGGTAAATAGCAAAGACTCTGCATGAAATGTAAACTACACAATAGATGATAATAATAGAGTTTTAAAATACTATTGACATATGTTTGGTCAAAGAATTCATAAAAAGGAAATTTATATAACCCAATGATAGAATATATAGGGTAGAAAGTAGATATTTAGGAGTATGTATGTGACCTATAATGAGGTGGATTAAAAGGATTAGAGAGGACATTGTCTCCATACAGTATTGCACATAGAAATCATAGGTTTCCTAATTAAAAATTATAATGGGCCTCAACCCTCACTGAGAACAAGTGTACTAATAGTTATTAAAGATAACATCCAGCATTGTTCTCTAACATACAGTGCCTTGCGAAAGTATTAGGCCCACTGGAACTTTTTAACCTTTTGCCACATTTTAGGCGTCAAAAAAAAAATATAACATTTTACATTTTTGGTGAAGAATCAACAACAAGTGGGTCACAATTGTGAAGTGGAATGAAATTAATTGTATCATTGTAACTTTTTTTGTAATAATAAAACTGAAAAGTAGGGCGAGCAGAATTATTCGCCCCCCTTGCATTAATACTTTGTTGCGTACCCTTTTGCTGCGATTACAGCTACAAGTCGCTTGGGGTATGTCTCTATCAGTTTTGCACATCTAGAGACTGAAATTCTTGCCCATTCTTCCTTGCAAAACAGCTCGAGCTCTTTGAGGTTGGATGGAGAGCGTTTGTGAACAGCAGTTTGGAGTTTGACTTGGCCATTCTAAGACCTGGATACATTTATTTTTGAACCATTCCATTGTAGATTTTGCTTTATGTTTGGGATCATTGTCTTGTTGGAAGATAAATCTCCATCCTAGTCTCAGGTCTTTTGCAGACTCCAACAGGTTTTCATTCAGAATGGTCCTATATTTGGCTCCATCCATCTTCCCATCAATTTTAACCATCTTCCCTGTCCCTGCTGATGAAAAGCAGGTCCAAACCATGATGCTGCCACCACCATGTTTGACAGTGGGGATGGTGTGTTCAGGGTGATGAGCTGTGTTGCTTTTATGCCAAACATATCGTTTTGCATTGTTTCCAAAAAGTTCATCTGACCAGAGCACCTTCTTCCACATGTTTGGTGTGTCTCCCAGGTGGCTTGTGGCAAACTGTAAACAAGACTTTTTATGGATATCTTTGGATAGATGGATAAATGGCTTTCTTCTTGCCACTCTTCCATAAAGGCCAAATTTGTGAAGTGTTCGACTGATTGCTGTTGTTTGCAGTGGTCTGATACTCCTTCCATTTCAATATGATCGCTTGCACAGTGCTCCTTGGGATGTTTAAAGCTTGGGAAATCTTTTGGTATCCAAATCCGGCTTTAAACTTCTCCACAACAATATCACAGACCTGCCTGGTGTGTTCCTCGGTCTTCATGATGCAGAACCCTGAGAATATCACAGAGCAGGTGCATTTATACGGAGACTTGATTACACACAGGTGGATTCTATTTATCTTCATCAGTCATTTAGGACAACATTGGAT
>ONZH01028344.1:0-22786 GCA_900303285.1 Rhinella marina
CAATAGTGGCACAGATGAATAAATGGGAGACCTTCAAATTCTACACTGGGTACTATACTGCAGAATTTATTCCTAGGGGAACAAATACAAGCGCTTAAAATTAAACCCTGCGTGGCTTAATGCAGATGTTAAAAGGGCAATACATGAAAACAAAGGGCATTTAAAATATACAAATCAGAGGGGTCTGCCATAGCCTTTAATAACTACAAAAGGGTTAATAAAGATCGTAAAAAGGACTATAAAAGCAGCAAAAGTCCAAAATGAAAGGCTGGTGGCCAGGGATAGCAAAACCAATCCCAAAAAATTCTTCAAATATATAAATGCAAAAAAAAAACTAGGTCAGAGCATGTAGGACCCCTTAATAATAGTGATGGGGAATTGATTTACTGGGGATCAGGAAAAGGGCGGAGCTACTGAATGAGTTCTTTAGTTCTGTATATACACATGAAGAGGTGGGAGCTGCTGTCGGTAGAGTAAGTGCTGGTGATACTTCATGTAATATACTCAACTGGTTCAATATAGATATGATCAAAGCTAAGTTAAACAAAGTAAACGTGAATAAGGCTCCAGGACCGGATGGGTTACACCCAAGAGTTCTTAAGGAACTTAGTTCAGTAATTTCTTTGCCCTTGTATATAATATTCAAAGATTCTCTGGTGACTGTCATAGTGCCGAGGGACTGGCGTAAAGCAAATGTGGTGCTCATCTTCAAGAAGGGCTCTAGGTCATCCCCGGGGAATTATAGACCGGTGAGCTTAACGTCCATTGTGGGGAAACTTTTTGAGGGTCTAATAAGGGACTATATACAGGAATATGTTTTGGATAATAGTATTATAAGTGATAACCAGCATGGTTTTACTAAGGACAGAAGCTGTCAGACTAACCTGAAGAAGTGAGTAGAAGTCTGGATAGAGGGGCGGCTGTGGATATTGTGTATTTGGACACGGTCCCTCATAGACGTCTGACGGGTAAATTAAGGTCGGTTGGATTAGAAAATCTACTCTGTAACTGGACGGAGAACTGGCTGAAGGAGCGTACTCAGCGAGTGGTGGTGAATGATTCCTACTCTGAATGGTCCCCAGTTATAAGTGGTGACCCCAAGGTTCAGTGCTGGGGCCACTTTTATGTCATTTATGTATTAATGATATAGAGGGAGGAATCAACAGCACTGTTTCAATTTTTGCAGATGACACTAAGCTTTGTAGTAGAGTCCAGTCTATGGAAGATGTGCAGAAGTTACAAGCTGACTTGGACACACTGAGTCTTTGGGCATCCTCTTGGCAGATGAGGTTCAATGTGGATAAATGTAAAGTTCTGCATCTGGGTACTAACAACTTGCATGCCTCCTATGTCCTAGGGGAGAGTAACACTGGGAGAGTCACTTGTAGAGAAGGATCTGGGTGTCCTTGTAGACCATAGACTGCAGAATAGCATGCAATGTCAATCGGCTGCTTCTAAGGCCAGCAGGATATTGTCATGTATTAAAAGAGGCATGGACTGGCGGGACAGGGATGTCATATTACCACTGTATAAAGCATTAGTACGGCCTCATCTGGAATATGCTGTTCAGTTCTGGGCTCCGGTTTATAGGAAGGATGTCCTGGAGCTGGAAAGGGTGCAGAGACGGGCAACTAAACTGATAAGGGGCATAGAGCATCTTAGCTATGAAGAAAGATTGAAGGAGTTAAACTTGTTTAGTCTTGAGAAGAGACGTATAAGGGGGACATGATCAACCTGTATAAGTATGTAAATGGCCCATACAAAAAATATGGTGAAATCCCCTCAAAAGACAAGGGGGCACTGCCTCCGCCTGGAGAAGCAAAGGTTCAGACTCCAGGGGCGACAAGCCTTCTTTACTATAAGAACTGTGAATCTGTGGAACAGTCTACCGCAGGAGCTGGTCACAGCAAAGACAGCTGAGGGCTTCAAAACAGAAAAAGAAGGTCACCACATATTAAGAAATGTAGAGTCATGTCTTAAGGTTACCCGTCCCCCTCCCCTTCATCACTCCTACCCCCTCCCTTGGTTGAACTTGATGGACATGTGTCTTTTTTCAACCGTATTAACTATGTAACTATGAGTTGGCATTAGTGATCACTGCTCCCTATACTGTGGAGGAGATCGCTGAATGCAAATATGTCTCTGACGAGCAGACCATTGTTAGGACGGAATACTTCTTCTCAACAATCATCTGATAAATCTATCGGTATAATACAGCCCCAAGGCTGCCCTTTGAAACAGAAGATCGACAAGGTTCCCAGTGCTGCCCACCCCCCCCTCTAATACTGATGACCTGGTATCTCCCTTTAAAGGGGTTTTCCTATAAACTGCCTTGATCACCTATGATTGCTAGGATGGTCCCAGTGAAATAGATCGTGAATAGCGGTATATCGCCCAACCCTAGTGGGGCCCAGTCATTTCTACTTACGCCATGGAGTACAGAGTGTGTACATGAAAAATAACAGTATGTCCGACCATTATATCATTTGTATCTGGCATTTTTTTAGCAGTTTGCCTCTGTACACAGTGAATGTTTTAGTTTACAGTTTTCTCAGATGTGGTTGGATACCAGCTGCCATGCACTGAACACAGAAAGTAGAAGAGAATCTGCTTCCTAACTATCTCACAGTCACTCAGAAGCAGCCCCAGGGTAACAGAGGACATTACAGAGATGTACTGACCTGTATTTTTGTGAATGAAGCACTTGTGTTAAGCCGTAAGTTTCCTGTGTAGCTGTAGCAGTGTGTGTGTGTGTGTGTGTGTGTGTGTACATGCACAAATCTCCTGAGCTCACTCCTTCGCTTCTCGTCTCCATAGACTTGCATTGGCATGTGTAACATCATCCTCCTGCAGAGATGATCCGTCCTGAATGGGAAAAAAGGCCTTTTCCCCAATGTAATAAGCAATTAATATGTACACAGTGACACTATATACAGTGTAATACCGCAGCTCTGTACACAGTGACACTATACACAGTGTAATACCGCAGCTCTGTACACAGTGACACTATACACAGTGTAATACCGCAGCTCTGTACACATTGACACTATACAAAGTGTAATACCGCAGCTCTGTACACAGTGACACTATATACAGTGTAATACCTCAGCTCTGTACACAGTGACACTATATACAGTGTAATACCGCAGCTCTGTACACACTGACACTATACACAGTGTAATACCGCAGCTCTGTACACAATGACACTATACACAGTGTAATACCGCAGCTCTGTAAACAATGACACTATACACAGTGTAATACCTCAGCTCTGTACACAGTGACACTATATACAGTGTAATACCGCAGCTCTGTACACAGTGGACACAATACACAGTGTAATACCGCAGCTCTGTACAGTGACACTATATACAGTGTAATACCGCCAGCTCTGTAAACAATGACACTATATCACAGTGTAATACGCTCTGTACACAGTGACACAATACACAGTGTAATACCGCAGCTCTGTACACAGTGACACTATATACAGTGTAATACCGCAGCTCTGTACACAGACACTATACACAGTGTAATGACACGCAGCTCTGTACATAGTGACACAATACACAGTGTAATACCGCAGCTCTGTACACAGTGACACTATATACAGTGTAATACCGCAGCTCTGTACACAGTGACACTATACACAGTGTAATACCGCAGCTCTGTACACAGTGACACTATACACAGTGTAATACTGCAGCTCTGTACACAGTGACACTATACACAGTGTAATACCGCCGCAGCTCTGTACACAGTGACACTATACACAGTGTAATACTGCAGCTCTGTACACAATTGACATTATACACAGTGTAATACCGCAGCTCTGTACACAATGACACTATACACAGTGTAATACTGCAGCTCTGTACACAATGACACTATACACAGTGTAATACCGCAGCTCTATACACAGTGTAATACAGCAGCTCTGTACACAATGACATTATACACAGTGTAATACTGCAGCTCTGTACACAGTGACACTATATACAGTGTAATACTGCAGCTCTGTACCACAGTGACACATACACAGTGTAATACCGCAGCTCTGTACACAGTGACACTATACACAGTGTAATACCGCAGCTCTGTACACAGTGACACTATACACAGTGTAATACCGCAGCTCTGTACACAATGACATTATACACAGTGTAATACCGCAGCTCTGTACACAATGACACTATACACAATGTAATACCGCAGCTCTGTACACAGTGACACTATACACAGTGTAATACTGCAGCTCTGTACACAATGACACTATACACAGTGTAATACCGCAGCTCTGTACACAATGACACTATACACAGTGTAATACTTCAGCTCTGTACACAGTGACACTATACACAGTGTAATACCGCAGCTCTGTACACAATGACACTATACACAGTGTAATACCGCATCTCTGTACACAATGACACTATACACAGTGTAATACTGCAGCTCTGTACACAGTGACATTATACACAGTGTAATACAGCAGCTCTGTACACAGTGACACTATATACACAGTGTAATACTGCAGCTCTGTACACAATGACACTATACACAGTGTAATACCGCAGCTCTGTACACAGTGACATTATACACAGTGTAATACAGCAGCTCTGTACACAGTGACACTATACACAGTGTAATACTGCAGCTCTGTACACAGTGACACTATACACAGTGTAATACTGCAGCTCTGTACACAATGACACTATACACAGTGTAATACCGCAGCTCTGTACACAATGACATTATACACAGTGTAATACTTCAGCTCTGTACACCAATGACATATATACAGTGTAATACCGCAGTCTGTACACAGTGACACTATACACAGTGTAATACGCAGCTCTGTACACAATGACATTATACACAGTGTAATACTTCAGCTCTGTACACAATTGACATTATACACAGTGTAATACCGCAGCTCTGTACACAATGACACTATACACAGTGTAATACCGCAGCTCTGTACACAGTGACACTATACACAGTGTAATACTTCAGCTCTGTACACAGTGACACTATACACAGTGTAATACCGCAGCTCTGTACACAGTGACACTATACACAGTGTAATACCGCAGCTCTGTACACAGTGACACTATACACAGTGTAATACTGCAGCTCTGTACACAGTGACATACACATACACAGTGTAATACCGCAGCTCTGTACACAATGACACTATACACAATGTAATACCGCAGCTCTGTACACAGTGACATTATACACAGTACACAGTGTAATACCGCAGCTCTGTACACAGTGACATTATACACACAGTGTAATACCGCAGCTCTGTACACAGTGACATTATACACAGTGTAATACCGCAGCTCTGTACACAGTGACACTATACACAGTGTAATACTGCAGCTCTGTACACAATGACACTATACACAGTGTAATACCGCAGCTCTGTACACAATGACACTATACACAGTGTAATACCGCAGCTCTGTACCACAATGACACTATACACAGTGTAATACCGCAGCTCTGTACACAATGACACTATACACAGTGTAATACCGCAGCTCTATACACAGTGTAATACCGCAGCTCTATACACAGTGTAATACAGCAGCTCTGTACACAATGACACTATACACAGTGTAATACTGCAGCTCTGTACACAGTGACATTATACACAGTGTAATACCGCAGCTCTGTACACAATGACACTATACACAGTGTAATACTGCAGCTCTGTACACAGTGACATTATACACAGTGTAATACCGCAGCTCTGTACACAGTGACACTATATACAGTGTAATACCGCAGCTCTGTACACAATGACACTATACACAGTGTAATACCGCAGCTCTGTACACAGTGACACTATATACAGTGTAATACCGCAGCTCTGTACACAATGACACTATACACAGTGTAATACCACAGCTCTGTACACAATGACACTATACACAGTGTAATACCGCAGCTCTGTACACAATGACACTATACACAGTGTAATACCGCAGCTCTGTACACAATGACACTATACACAGTGTAATACTGCAGCTCTGTACACAATGACATTATACACAGTGTAATACCGCAGCTCTGTACACAATGACATTATACACAGTGTAATACTGCAGCTCTGTACACAATGACATTATACACAGTGTAATACCATACCTCCCAAGTGTCCCTCTTTTGGAGGGACAGTCCCTTTTTTTGACCCATGTCCCTCTGTCCCTCTTTTATCCTTAAATGTCCCTCTTTTTGACCTGGAGAATTAATGCATAAATGTGCATTAATACATTTACAAAATTTCTCCTTACTAAACTATCTCTATGGTTTCTACCTGTATATTAGACAATAACTTCATTATTTGGTGCAATGTGGACCTAAAAATATCTATAATCTGATGATTTATGTGCTAATATTTATATGGACATTGAAGCGCAAGAAAAAAAAGGCCGCAGAGGCTCCAGTAATTATGATTTGGGCGGAGCTAGAGGCGTGGCCTAGTATAAAAAAACTGCCGTGATGCGCACCACACATATTGTCCCTCTTTGCAATTTTCAAAAGTTGGGAGGTATGTAATACCGCAGCTCTGTACACAATGGCCACATGACACTAAGGGCCAGTGTGCTCTCCCTCTATACACGGGTTGTGCACACCTCCCTGCTCTAGGGGGCGCTGACGTGACTCATATTTGTTCTCGGCTCTGACTGGGAGGCGCTCCTTCAGCTCACACCGAATGTCTATGGTAGGTGTAAGACGCTCTTGCTTTGTTTACATGCCATCTTGATGGTTTTTGTGGCGACGTCACGCTCATTGCGCAGGCGTGGTAGTTCCGAGCCGCAGCCCCTTGGACGCGACTGGACCGAGTCAGTCAACAAGAGGGACCGGGAGCCGTGCAGGGAGGGCCAGTGATATCGTGGAGATACTACAGGGAGGTCCCGGGGCAGGGAGTCTGTAACCTGCGACTGAAGGACGAGACTGGGACCTGTGGGCGCTGCCACTGGCACTGCCAGCAATGCCAACAGGGGCTGAGTGACAGGAGGCCAGCACTGTCACTGGGGGGGTCTCAGAGCCGAGCCTAACCACCCTGCATTGTCAGAGGGCCCCTCATAGTTGTATCAGAGCCCTCCTCTTACTGTCACTTGGAAGCTTCTTCATTACTGTATCAGGGGCCACTCCTCAGGAGCCCATCTCCCCTTGCTGTCACAGGAGCTCACCCAGTATTTGTATTGGGGCCCTCTTATCCTGACATTTGGGGCCAACATTAGATTCTTGCAGGTTTCAGTTATAGAGTTGCTCTTTAAGGGCCCCCAGGAGCCGTGAGGGAGAAGGAGGCTTCCCATCCAGCTCACATAACGCTCCTTCCAGGGGCCCCACATCTAAATGACCTGAGGCCACGATCTCCCCTCGTCACCCCAGAGATCAGCGGACCCCGGAGCCTTACCTATTGAGCGGAGCAGCCGAAAGGCTGGGGCCACAACCCAGGAGAATCGCACACAGCCAGGGGCCACATCCCGGGGGGCCCTGTGCAGAGAGGATCCGGGAACAGGATGGGGAGAGACAAAAGGGATTCCAAGAGGTAAATATGAGCTCCCTCCGTGTCACGTGACCACTATCACACCCATCAGGTATCCGGAGGATGGGAGTGTGTGGTCATGTATCTGTGTGTGATTGTATTTCATCAGCTTCACTGTGTCATTGTGATAGAAACATTTACAGCCTGCGGTGTAAAGCATGGTGGTTTATATCCTGCATTTAGTGCTGTTCACATTTATCTCTGCTTTGATTGAGTTTCTTAAAGGGGTTTTCCAAGTAGTAGGCCATCGGTATCCGGTCGGTGGGGGTTCAGCTCCTGGGACCCCCACCCATAGGCTGTTTTAGACCAGACTGCCGCCACTGTTTCCAAGGTCGATGACGTCATCGGTCACATGGCCTAGACGCAGCCCAGTCCTATACAAGTGAATGGGGCTGAACTGCAATTCCAAGCACAGACACTATACAACGGAGGGCGCTGTGCTTGGTGAACTGCGGGGGGCGCCAGGAGTCAGACCCCCAGCGATCAGATACTAATGACGTATCCTGAGGACAGGAGATCAGTAATACGGGCCCCCTTTACCCAGTTACTGACCTTTATTTAAACGGCTGTTTAGATATATGGGATGTAATGGTTATGGTGGTCGGGGGCGGGGCAAGAAGCTGAATTGTGGAACGTGGTGTTTTTGTGTTTTTTTTAATATATATATATATTACACTTGACCTTTTCTGTATATTGCTGGTAGCCCCAGTTACAGGCGGTATACGGCCTCGCTGCAGAGCTGATCTGGTGCATCTAGGACCCAGCGCCACAGACTCCCGGTGGTCACATGACCGCTGGGACCGGAGCAGAAAGGGGGCGCTGTGTATAGAGCGATGGGGAAGGCCTTCTCACTGGGAGGCCCTGCTGTGTCTGACACCGGACTCCCCGCTCCATACGATTACCGGACTCCGCAAGGACGCAAATAAACGTCCTTGAAGAGATGAGCGCCGACCGCCTGGCGGTAGACAAGCGGTTAAAGAAGAACTCCCGCAAAAATTTCTATTCCATGTCCTGCTAGAAATGTACATGATGTAATCTGTAGTGAATGTCATTTTCTTACCAGTGTCTGTATTTGTGAGTTATATCTCCCTGATGCTTCTCCTCTGTGTCATGTGACCAGCAATCAGACTCACCAGATAACACAGCGTCTTATGTGTGGACAGGAAGTCTATTTCTCTATGTATTCCTATGGGAGCCTCACTCTGAGTCTCATAGGAATGAATAGAGCAGTAACTGGCTTCCTGTCCTGGGTCAGTTGGAGGTCAGGGAGTTGGTCACATGACCCAGCTACAATTAGAAGAGAGGGGATAACTCATAAATACAGTCTCTGATGAGAAGATTACATTCACTACAGATTACATCATGCAGCTTTCTAACAGGTCAGAGAATAAAAGTTTTTGCGGGAGTTCTTCTTTAATGTGATCTGGAGACATTGGGGGTCATTTGACTAGTATATGCCTGGTTTATGGCGAGGTGCGCCCTCTGGCAGTCGGCACGTCTCGACTGCAGTGTACGCCGGCCCCTCGCCGGAGTACCCGTCATCATTTATGCCATGAAACTTGCGTAAATGATGCTCAGACCACAAATATTTTTTTTATACATGTCAAAACTTTTCTGAAAGCAGAGTGACCCTTTAAGTCTCCTGAACAAGTTCGCTGTGCAGCCTCTAAGCCTCCACAGAGCTTCTGCTCGCACCTCCATATCGGCAGTATTCCTGCTTTTACTTTACCGGCCCCCGATCTGTAGATGTGGAGGTCCCGAGGTCGCCCCCCAGTGAGCGGTGCAGGGTTTGCAGGCCAGCTCCTATAAAGTGGTGACGGCCCCTGATGTGCCAGCGGTGGAGCTGAGCAATGACCAATATGGCTGCCATCAGGGGTCTCACTTGGGCTGGCCCTTCCCCCACCTCTATAACTGGGTAGGTTTGACGTTCA
Source organism: Rhinella marina (assembly GCA_900303285.1). Lineage (NCBI taxonomy): Eukaryota > Metazoa > Chordata > Amphibia > Anura > Bufonidae > Rhinella > Rhinella marina. The sequence goes on from ONZH01028344.1 coordinate 9,499, forward strand.
CGACTCACACCGGTCCACTTAAAGGGCCACTAACCCTTAGACACACACATGGACGTTCCGTACTCATCACGTTTCTGTCCTTCTGTCCAGCAGCTGATCCTGCCGGAGCCCCCGCCATGAATGGTAGCTTACCCTTGGAGGGTCCTTCCTCCTCTCCGTCACCAAACTGGAAGGAGTTTGTGAGAATCCACGCTCACGCCGCTGCTCTCGACTTCGCCCGTCGCCTCCGGGCTTTCCTGAGCGAGAATCACAGTACGCCACGCCAGGGGCCGAGAGCAGCTTCTCCAGACGGTTCGCCGAGCATTTTGTGGAGCACTTTGAGACTGAGGTGAACAAGACCCACGGACCCGACGGCCCCTCCCCCACCCGCTGCAGCATCGCCCCGTTTACAGGAGCGCAGACCTCCACCAGGGATCTGTCGGAGACGTGCAGCGACTCCTCTCTGGCCTCCCCCGTGGAGACTCAGCCCCGGCAGGACTCGTCCGGGATCACTTCGGGTCTCTCCAGCAGTCAGTCCCACAGCTCGGAGGAATTCTCCACATCTTCTGCCACCGCCAAGCCGCGCCTGAAGAAGCGATTCTCGCTGCGCAACGTGAGCCGCAGCGTGCGGGGGAGCGTCAGGGGGATCCTGCAGTGGAAGAGCTCAGCGGAGTCTCCCACGGACGAGACAGGGGCCAACAGCAACTGCAATTCCTCAGCCGGCGGCAGGGCCGGAGGAGATAGATGGACGCATAGATTTGAGAAGCTGCGGCTCAGCCGGCCTCCGGCCCCCCGGGCCGACCTGCGGGATGTCAAGAGGGAAGGGGTCCTCAATTATGTGGTGGCCGAGGAGGTCAACAGCAGCAGCAAACCCCGGTGGCAGAAGTGCCGGCTCCTCCTGCGGAAGGCCGAGACTGAGGGCTACCTACTGGAGTTCTACATTCCTCCCAAGGTAAGACGTCGGGTGCCATTCAGTAGCCTCAGAAGGGTTAATGACGGCCATGTTGGTGGTCACTCAGTTTCCTAGGACTTTCACCTGCCGTGTGGCCCCTAGGGCCCCCTCTTATTATATGCACCTGTGCACTTCTTGGGTAGGATCTGGATAGGTTGTCAACCCTTAGAGTTCATCCACACAGGACAGATACGTTGCAGAACTGGCGACACGGGGCCCTGGTTGCGGGTCGGGGCGACGCGGGGCCCTGGTTGCGGGTCGGGGCGACGCGGGGCCCTGGTTGCGGGTCGGGGCGACGCGGGCCCTGGTTGCGGGTCGGGGCGACGCGGGGCCCTGGTTGCGGGTCGGGGCGACGCGGGGCCCTGGTTGCGGGTCGGGGCGACGCGGGGCCCTGGTTGCGGGTCGGGGCGACGCGGGGCCCTGGTTGCGGGTCGGGGCGACGCGGGGCCCTGGTTGCGGATCCTGTCGACGGGAGATGTTCTCTCTTACTTGTGGCCCCAGTTCTTCTCAGACACGTGGCACCCTCTAACTGTGTATCTTCTCGCAGGCCACCAAGCCACGGGTCAGCATCCTCTGCTCAACTATTGCTGACGTACGGACCACAACCCCTTTGGAGATGCCTGATAAAGAGAACACCTTTGTGCTGAAGGTAAGGACTCCGTTGCAGCCTGTACTCTGTCACTAGTGCGGGGGGAGAATTGCTCTGTATTAGGTTCCCCGTCATATTCACCAGATCCGTACACACTGAGCAGCGATCGCCCCCGGACCAGGCCATGTGGGTGGAGCTGCCGTCTCCGCTCCCGTACGCTCAGCCGCTCGTGCTGCACATTTCTCCTCTTCCTATTTGTCCCTCCGGTTGCCCCCGGGCTCGTGGATGGTCGTTTGTGTTATTACTATTCTGCTTTCTTCTCTGTCCACAATCTACATTATTATTTTCTTGTTTTACTCCAGACAGAGAATTCCTCAGAATATATCCTGGAGTCCGTCGACCCTCTGCAGATGAGGTCATGGCTCTCCGACATATATGACTGCATGTTGTCCAGGTAAGTGTGACATATAGACTGTAATGTATGTACATAGTGAGTGCAGCTCTGGAGTATAATACAGGATGTAACTCAGGATCAGTACAGGATAAGTAATGTATGTACACAGTGACTGCACCAGCAGAATAGTGAGTGCAGCTCTGGAGTATAATACAGGATGTAACTCAGGATCAGTACAGGATAAGTAATGTATGTACACAGTGACTGCACCAGCAGAATAATGAGTGCAGGCTCTGGAGTATAATATAGGATGTAACTCAGGAATCAGTACAGGATAAGTAATGTATGTAACAGTGGACTGCACCAGTAGAAATAGTGAGTGCAGCTCTGGAGTATAATACAGGATGTAACTCAGGATCAGTACAGGATAAGTAATGTATGTAAACAGTGACTGCTCCAGCAGATAGTGAGTGCAGCTCTGGAGTATAATACAGGATGTAACTCAGGATCAGTACAGGATAAGTAATGTATGTACACAGTGACTGCACCAGCGGATAGTGAGTGCAGCTCTGGAGTATAATACAGATGTAACTCAGGATCAGTGCAGGATAAGTAATGTATGTACACAGTGACTGCACCAGTAGAATAGTGAGTGCAGCTCTGGAGTATAATACAGGATGTAACTCAGGATCAGTGCAGGATAAGTAATGTATGTACAGCAGTGACTCACCAGCAGATAGTGAGTGCAGCTCTGGAGTATAAATACAGGATGTAACTCAGGATCAGTACAGGATAGAAGTAATGTATGTACACAGTGACCACCAGAATAGTGAGTGCAGCTCTGGAGTATAATACAGGATGTAACTCAGGATCAGTACAGGATAAGTAATGTATGTACACAGTGACTGCACCAGCAGAATAGTGAGTGCAGCTCTGGAGTATAATACAGGATGTAACTCAGGATCAGTACAGGATAAATAATTTATGTACACAGCTGACTGCACCAGCAGAATAGTGAGTGCAGCTCTGGAGTATAATACAGGATGTAAACTTCAGGATCAGTACAGGATAAGTAATGTATGTACACAGTGACTGCACCAGCAGAATAGTGAGTGCAGCTCTGGAGTATAATACAGGATGTAACTCAGGATCAGTACAGGATAAGTAATGTATGTACACAGTGACTCCACCAGCAGAATAGTGAGTGCAGTTCTGGAGTATAATACAGGATGTAACTCAGGATCAGTACAGGATAAGTAATGTATGTACACAGTGACTGCACCAGCAGAATAGTGAGTGCAGCTCTGGAGTATAATACAGGATGTAACTCAGGATCAGTACAGGATAAGTAATGTATGTACACAGTGACTGCACCAGCAGAATAGTGAGTGCAGCTCTGGAGTATAATACAGAATGTAACTCGGGACGCAGTACAGGATAAGTAATGTATGTACACAGTGACTGCACCAGCAGAATAGTGGAGTGCAGGCTCTGGAGTATAATACAGGATGTAACTCAGGATCAGTACAGGATAAGTAATGTATGTACACAGTGACTGCACCAGCTGAATAGTGAGTGCAGCTCTGGAGTATAATACAGGATGTAACTCAGGATCAGTACAGGATAAGTAATGTATGTACACAGTGACTGCACCAGCAGAATAGTGAGTGCAGCTCTGGAGTATAATGCAGGATGTAACTCAGGATCAGTACAGGATAAGAAATGTATGTACACAGTGACTGCACCAGCAGAATAGTGAGTGCAGCTCTGGAGTATAATACAGGATGTAACTCAGGATCAGTACAGGATAAGTAATGTATGTACACAGTGACTGCACCAGCAGAATAGTGAGCGCAGCTCTGGAGTAAAATGCAGGAATGACATTAATAATTATATGGCTACAGTGTGACTGTATGTAGATTATTTCTGTATAATTTGTAAGACGTAGTTGAGATGTTTAGTGATGTCTGTGGTTGGTGTTGATGTGTTTTCAGGGATTTTGTATTTTCCATTATTTTCAGAGTCTTTTACTTTTCCAGCAGGGACAGAGCTGATACCTCAGACCTTCCACACATAAACCATTCAGAAAGCATGCCCAGCCGGGACCTACCTCTGTTACCCACAGAGAGCAGTGAGCAGCTCTGCCAAGGTACGTTACCCTGACCTGGGGCCCGTCTACACCAGGGGCAGACGTGGATTGGGTTCTTATTTTCTCTGTGATTCCGGTCTGTATTGGGCTCCTCCCATGTATCGTTTATAAATGAGCCGAAAATGTAAATTATCCAAACTATTCCCCTTTACAGGAGCCTATGGCGGTCTGTCCGATCGTCCCACTGCCTCCATCTCACCCAGCGCTGTTTCCATGACGCCCTCACACTTTGACTCTTTGGAGCTCCTCCCGCCAGAGCTGCCTCCTAGAGCCCCCATCGATGAGGGGGAGAGGACACAGAACCCCATAGGTGCCCCCTTCCCTGAGACAGCCGATGGCACAGGTATGACGGCTGGCCGGTTCAGATCTGCCTCGTACCGCGCCCGGGATATTCACTTGTTATAATCTGATCCTTCTCATTTGTGCAGCTTCATTCCTGTTCCAAGGAGAACCCGATCCCGGTGATGGCGAGCACCCGTTGTCAGAGTACCAGTGGTTCCATGGCACCCTGTCACGTCTTAAGGCTGCACAGCTGGTACTGGCCGGAGGCACCAACAGTCATGGCCGTCTTTCTTGTCCGGCAAGAGCGAGACGCGGAGAGGAGAGTATGTGCTGACCGTTCAACTTCCAGGGCAAGGCCAAGGTGAGTGCGGGGCTCTGGACCTGCGTCCACGCTCACGTTCTCTCTGCCACGTGGCCGCTCACCGCTTTGTTTCCTCCCTCAGCACCTCCGCCTGTCCCTGAACGAGGACGGCCAGTGTCGAGTCCAGCACCTCTGGTTTCAGACCATCTTCGACATGCTAGAACATTTTCGCGTTCACCCCATCCCGCTCGAGTCCGGTGGCTCCAGCGACGTCACCCTCATCAGTTACGTGGTGTCTTCTCAAAGGTTACACGGTGAGCATAGAGGAAATATATAACGGCCCGTAACCCCTTAATGTCCAGACCGGAACGTTTTTATTGTCCTTGGATTCTTTGCAAAAGAAAATATTATTTCTAGTATTTTTGGGTGTACTAAATTTTTTTTTTTTATACAGTTCACATTTTACTGTTAAAGGCTATGTACACCTTTTGGAGTCAATTTTTTTAATGATTGCATTTAACTTATTTTTGGCTAAAAATAATATTTTTAATTGGTCTTTATTAAAAATATTGAGCTGTTCAGTCACAAAGGGTTAACTGTTTGTCTAGCTGGGTGACTGGTACTTTCACTTTGTGCCGGTCGACTAATAAACCTTGTCTCTAAACTACTGGGAGGTCAGAAACACTTATTTAAAGGGGGTTTAAAGCTCAATCCTTACTGATAAGAATGTGGCTTAAAGGGGTTGTCCCCTTAATTTCCCTTAATTTCACCCAGGCAGCCCGCCTGATGTTAGCATCAGAGCATCTCATGCTCCGACGCCTTCCTTTGCCCTGTGCTAATTAGCGCAGGGCAAAGGCATTTTGCCCGGTTCCTGTGACAAACCGAGCTCTGGCAGGCGGAGCAGGCTGAGCCTGTTGACGTCGCCGGTGCTGATGGGCGGGCTTTAGCGCTGCCATAGCCAGTGAAAGGGCTGGCCCATTAGAGCCGGTGACGTCACTGAACACACTGCCGGGCGGAAGCCTTCGCCCGACAGTGTGTATTATGTAAACAAAATAGCCCTTGCCCTGTGCGATCCAGCGCAGGGCAAGGGAGGGCATCGGAGCATGAGAAATTAAGGGTGAAATTAAGGGTATGTCCGGGTTCAGCTGTGAACCCAGGCAACCCCTTTAAGCCACATTCTTATCAGTAAGAATTGAGCTTTAATGAGTGTTTATGATGTCAGAGAGAAGAGATAAGGAGTCCGTCTGCTCCTCAGATGACGGAATTGAGAAAAAATCCACAGGCAGCTAGTAGAGCATCTCGGCTCTGTACAGAAAAAAGGATTCCACATTGTTAATAAAGACCAATTGAAAAAGTGATTTTTAGGTCACAATAAGTATAATGCAATAATAAAAATTGCCCCCAAAGGTGTCCATAGCCTTTAAGACAAGTGTAGGTTTTTATGTAATGTCTGTGCAAAAAAAATGTTTCTTGTACTCTATAACTACTTTTTTACTTAATCTTTGTTTCCCCTTAAGGTATTACTGTATTACATGTACGCTCCTACGTCATAATGCCTTGTCTCCTGAAGCTGGATTTACACAAGCTGACTGAGCCCGACAGTCGGCTGCTCGTTGAGTGAAGGAGATCTCCATCACTGTATGAGGACGGGGGGGGGTCGCCATTGTGATCCCTCGTCCCCATACAGATTCATGGTTTCTGAGCGGCAGATCACTGTGATCACATGATCGGTGGCCCCTGCGTGAACGGCAGGATCAACCCTCGTTCATCGGGTGATCGGCAGCACATCCGCACGGCCAGATTGTCGGGAATGACCGCTCTGCCCGATCCTCGGGCCGTGTATGTGCACCTTTAGTGTCGCTGTGAGCACCTTCTCCAGCAACGTGAGACTTGCTGGAGCAATAACGATACAGCGCTCCAGAATAAGGCCCCTTAGCGGGTGCAGCGGAGGCGTGACATGGTCCTTAAAGGGGTCGTCTCACTAAGCAGATGGCATTTATCACTAGCAACCTTTGGCACTTCAGCCGTTGTAAAACCATTACTCCCAGCATTACTTCAAGAACAGCCTAGAAAGTTTGCACGCTGGGAGTTGTAGTTTTACAACAGCTGGAGGTTGCAGATGCTTGATTCATTATACACTGCTCATNCGGGGGTGCCGCAGCGCAGATACGAGGGAGCGGTACTTTTTCCTGTAGTGTGCAAGCACGACCACTGCTGGATCGCAGGGTGGTCGTAACCCCTGGATAAGAGCAATGTCAAAGTGATTGAAGCAATACATTAGTAACTTTATATGATAAGTGAGACGACCCCATTAATGGGTTTTTTTATGCAGCGCAGGGCTCGATTCGCCATCGATGTTTCGGAGACAGATTTTTTTTTGCCTTTTTGGTCCCTTATATTGTAAATCTTCATCTTCTGTGCGTTCCGTCAGGTGGAGGAGACCCCGGGATGTGTTACCGGAGCCGGAGGAGCGTCTGTTTCCTTCTCTCCCCCCTCCCTTCACGTCATCGCTCCTTCACCCTCCACCACATGCTTTTCTCTGATTGGGCCCCGTCTGTTCTTTGCAGGCCGAGACAGGGCTGACAGTAGAACAACCGTGTGTGAGGTTCCCCACCGCATCCCAGACTCACCATCAAACCCCATCTCCATTGGAGCGAATGACTGTATGTAAGTGCTGATTACAACCATTCATGCCCGTTATGTATCCCCCCCGCCATCATCCCAGAAGTGACGCAGGAACCGCCTGCTTGTCCCCTCGGCCTGTAATAGGACTAATATGGTCATCTTCATAATAAGCCCTACAGACCTGATACATCTCACAGATGAGGGTTTGTTACACTTGTATCCGGTCATTGTGCTGGAGTGCGATACATTGTACAAACTGGAATAGAAGGGGGGTCCTCTCTATTACTAAGCCTTGAAGTGTCCTCCATCTTGTGGCGGAGTCTGAGACTTACCGATTGGTTGTTTTGTTCTCTGCAGAGGGCGGCCAGCAGCCGTAACCCCTCCCCGCTGCCTCCCCATCCTTTATCCCGCCATCCACAGCGCTGAGGGGAACCTGCAGCCTCCTTTGGTATCCACTGGGCACCTCTCCCCCTGAGGAGCCCCCGGCCAGCAGCAGCAGCAGACCCCTCCAGAGCCCCCTGTCACTCAACACGAGGAGGGACTGTCACTGCCGAAGACCAGGAAGACGCTGCCATCCGCCTGCAGCAGCTCCAGCCCGGGTAGTGCCAGCTTGGAGGACCCAGCGACGCGGCTTTCGAGGGCCCGAGCTGTCAACAACCAGTATTCCTTTGTATGCAGTGGAGGTTGGAGTGACTAACACACAGACGTGGAGTTTCGCTTTCCCTCCGTTTTCGCTCTCCGGTATCGCCTGCTTTGTTTTTTTTTTTTGTAGCTCGTCTTCATAATATTTTCTGCTCTCTGACACACTAAAACGGAAACCCACCTCAGCCCTGCGAAACTGGGGTGCAGCCTGAGCCTCGGATCTTAGGAAACACTACACGTAACTGATTATATCCATACACTAGTGGGGGAGGGGAGCGGGTGACGAGGGACCGTCAAATGCAGACGGCCCCTTACTCGTCGGGTTCGCTCGGCCCTCCTCCTCCGAATGGTACCGTGCCAGGGGGGCCCTTCCTGACAACCATTGGGTACGAAGGGCTTCAGTCAAGGAGGTCACTGACCACTAGAGGGAGTAGACGATCCGTGGGGCGGTGGAGACCCCTGGACACAAGCTGAGCATGTCTGCGCACTGCCGGACGTACCGCCTTGGACCCCTGGTACTACGTAGGGTCAGTAACGGTACGCTCACTAGAAAGCGGCAGCGCGACTGAGGCTCCAGGTACAAAGTTGATATCGGTACAGGGGGCGTGTCCTCCAGGTACTTGTGGGTTGTATCGGATTAAGGGAGGGATCGGCGGTCTGCCTTCAGCTTCTGAAATTATTCACGTTTTTGGGATTTGTGGAGTTTTATCACGTGAGTGTCCCAAAATTTAAAGGGGCCCCCGATAGATCACAAGAGCTGGGGATCATGTGTGAACGGAGCGGTGGTCGAGCATGCGCACTGCCACTGTATTCATTCTCTATGAGACTGCTGAACGGATACAGCCCCCGTAGAGATGGCCGCTGCTACATTCACACAGGGGAGCCCTGTTCTCCCCACAACTATCATCTTGGGACGCTCCCTTTAAATCTGCGTATACCGCCTGAGTAACTCTATACACGCCTCGCATCCAGATCTGCTGTCAGAATTCTGCCGCTTCCTGCCCTCTGTACTGTGTCCTGGCAGAGGCGGCCACAGCAGACTGATGAAGTCACCTCGAAGAATGCAATAAGCATTGCCGTGTGTGCATCAGTTTGGATGTGAGCGGAGTAGATGACGTAATCGAAGACCGGTACGAGATAAATAACTGCCGAGGTTGAGCCCATCCTCGGAGGACACGGTTTACGGTTTCCACGGGTGAACGGTGACATCCATGTCCCTTTGCCTGTGAATGAATTGAACGGTACATGAGTTTTTTTGGGGGGGGTTGGGCTGTGAACCCCCCTTTCCTCACTACAGTACATAGTGATTTAATAACCACAGGCTGCTCCCCCTTGTGGGGCCCCTCACACCCCAAAGGGCCACGCCCATTTTTCTTCTTTTTTTTTCTAATGGTAAAATGTCAGAAAAAGGCGTTTTGGTCGCTGACGGCTCTGAGATATTTGTGTATATTCCACTACTTGTCGCCCGTTACCGCAGACTCCCGCGTCAGTGCCCCCTAAACGTACAGGGGAGGGGGGGGTGTGACCCTTTATGGAAAGTGACCCTATCCTTAGACAATGCCAACTTGCTATGTAACGAGTTGCTGCCTACGCACCGAAAAATAAAAATATTACCCGTCCCCGCCGCGGGGAGGGGGAGGGGGCGGCTGTTGGGATTCATGAGCCAGTATTCACCTATGGAATCGGAGGCCCCCGGCGTTAGCTGTTGAGCCCTATTAGGTGGGAACGCCCCCACAAGGCCATTTTTGGATACATTCTCTTATCTAATAAATAATCAAGACGCGTTATCGCGGTTGTACGTACCCCAGATGGCGCTCACCCCGCGATGGGTAACACGTCAGTCCATGATTTCGATTGGGCGCGGAGTCTCCATTTTTGACAAGGGTGCGGTCTCTATATATATACAGTGAGTGTATATATTACTCCTCCCGGTAAACACTATAGATATATATATATTTCTCCCTATTATTAATTAATCCTTTTTTTAATTTATTTTTCTACTGTGTAATAGTGAGAATAGGAACTTTTTTTGTTTTTGTTTGTTTTTGTTTTTTTCTCTCGGAGGTTTTCTGTTTGTTTATTTTGCATTTGTAAAACCGTATTTACCAATAAGATCTATTTGCCTAAAGTCTATAAATTATTTATTATGGGAAGAAAAAAAGAAAAAACCCACACAAAACGTTGTTGGATCGGTTTTAGATACAAAAAAAAAAAAAGAAAGAAAAAAAAAGGGAGGAAAAGAGACGTCTCTTCCTCCGAAATACAAAAAATGTATTGTTTAACAAGATTAAAACACTTAACTAAGTCGTGTGCGTCCTGTGGTTACTTAAAGGGGCGGGCGCCATTCTGCTATTTTGTAGGTCATGGAAGAATTGCACTTAAAGGGGATGTCTCATCATAGACAAGGTGGATATATATCGCTAGAAGATGTCCCCATTGTCTTGACTAATGTATTCCTACTGTCCATATTGTCTCCTTTGCTGGCTGGATTCATTTTTTCATCACATTATACACTGCTCGTTTCCATGGTTACGACCATCCTGCAATCCATCAGTGGTGGTCGTGCTTGCACGCTATAGGAAAAAGCGCTGGGCTCTCTGGTTGGTGGGAGCGCACATAGGCTGGTGCTTTTTCCTGTAGCGTGCAAGCACGACCACCACTGCTGCTGTCCTCACTTCTGAGATCGAGCAGGCCTGTGTATGAGGGAGGCGCCTCGCTGGGTCTCAGCATGCAGTGGCGTCTCTGTGTGTCAGATTAAGTGGAACACTATGAACAGCCCCTGTAACATTTTGGGGTGACTGCAGTGTACATCAGAGTCCCCTTTCCAGCCATGCTACTCTCACCAGTGTCCAGCAAGCCATTTGATACTGCACTCCCCATGGTGCCCCCAGTATACATTACACCCCCCAGTGCCATCAATATATATTATCCCTCCACAGTGCCCTCAGTATATATTATCCCTACACAGTGCCCTCATTATATATTATCCTCCAACTATATATTATCCCCCACAGTGCCCCCAGTATACATTGTCCGCCACAGTGCCCCCAGTATACATTACCCCCCAGTGCCATCAATATATAATTATCCCTCCACAGTGCCCTCAGTATAATTATCCCTACACAGTGCCCTCATTATATATATCCTCCAACTATATATTATCCCCCACAGTGCCCCCAGTATACATTGTCCGCCCACAGTGCCCCCAGTATACATTACACCCCCCAGTGCCTCAATATATATTATCCCTCCACAGTGCCCTCAGTATATATTATCCCCCCCTACAGTGCCTTCAGTATATATTATCCCCCCACGGTGCCCTCAGTATATATTATCCTCCAACTATATATTATCCCCCACAGTGCCCCCAGTATACATTGTCCGCCCACAGTGCCCCCAGTATACATTACACCCCCCAGTGCCCTCAATATATATTATCCCTCCACAGTGCCCTCAGTATATATTATCCCCCCTACAGTGCCTTCAGTATATATTATCCCCCCACAGTGCCCCCAGTATATATTGTCCCCCCACAGTGCCACCAGTAGATATTATTCCCCACAGTATATATTATCCCCCACATACAGTGCACCCCGTATATATTGTCCCCCACAGTGCCACCAGTATTATATTGTTCCCCACAGTCCCTACTGTATATATTATCCCCCACAGTATATATTATCCCACATACAGTGCCACCAGTATATATTGTTCCCCACAGTCCCTACTGTATATATTATTCCCACAGTATATATTATCCCTCACAGTGCCTCCAGTATACATTGTCCCCCACAGTGCCCCCAGTATATATTGTCCCCCCACAGTATATATTATCCCCCACATACAGTGCACCCAGTATATATTGTCCCCCCACAGTGCCACCAGTATATATTGTTCCCCACAGTCCCTAATGTATATATTATTCCCCACAATATATATTATCCCCCACATACAGTGCCCCCAGTATATATTGTGCCTCACAGTACCTACAGTATATATTTTCCCCCCACCGTGCCCCCAGTATAGATTATCTCCCCCTCTATGCCCTTAGTATCCTTAATGGCCCTGGAATCCTCAGGCTCTGGTACATCCAGTGTGGAGCAAGTCTTCCTGTGCTTGCCTGTTTTTTGTTTTTTCATTTGTTGGTACTATCATGGGGGGTCATCAGTATTTTGATCTGTGGGGTCTGACACCCGGTACCCCCGCCAATCAGCTGTTTTAAGAAGGCACCAGTGCTCCCGTGAGCAGCTCACCAAGCACAGCGTCGTACATTGTATAGCGGCTGTGTTTGGTATCACGAATAAGGGGCCACATGACCGATGAGCCTGGATGTAATCATGGTACCTGGAATAAAAAGGAAACCTCCATTCTTTACACTGCAGGATGTATTCATGAAACAGTAAAGAAAGTTTTTTGACCACAGATTACTTCACCCTGCAGGGTTTCCATACACAGATCTGCTGCATATCTGTCCTTTCTGGACATACCCTTAGGCTTCATTCACACGTCTGCGGAACGGGTGCGGACCTATTCATTTTCAATGGGGCCGCAAATGATGCGGACAGTACACTGTGTGCCGTCCGCATCCGCACTTCCGTTTCGCAGCCTCGCAAAAAAATAGAACATGTCCTATTATTGTCCGCAGCCACAGACAAGATAAGAAATTTCTATTAAAGAGCCGGCCATGTGCGGTCCGCAAAATGCGGAACGCACATGGCCGGTGTCCGTGTTTTGCGGATCCGCAATGACATACGGACATGTGAATGAAGACTAAAGGGGTTCTCCAGGATTTAGATATTGATGAACTCAGGATTCACCACCAAGTGTCGCCGGTGCTCCGTGAGTCGGATCCCCATCATTGTTTAAATGGCAGAGAGCCCCTTTAAAGGGTTTCTCCAGCTTCTAGGGTTCTCCTGCCAGTTCGCGGTCCTGCCGCTGCTCTGGTCCCATGACCTCTGTGATTGGCCGCAGTGGTTATGGGACCAAGCCGAATCCTGGTCCTGTGGGGACTGCAGACAGGCAAGTTTTATTTATGTTCTGGGGAACAGGGGCCTTGGAGCCAATAATCCTTTAAGGGTGTATTCACACACAGTGGATTGTGTTGCAGAAATTTTGGGGACAGAAGATCGGTTCCATTCACAGGGATGGGACTGTTTTGGCGGCAAGCATGCGTACGTCTGTGCCTCATACCGTGTGATCACCTGTAACGGATGTGCAGATTAGGACACGTAGGCTGACACTTTTCTGCCACGGATACACACGATTAGCACATTCTATGGAGTAAATCCATCACTTCAGCCACTGATGTGCACTGGATGCGGATTGGTGAAAGACGCTTCATTAAATCCTGAACGTGTGAACAGGGAGCTAATGTT
>ONZH01028345.1:0-15282 GCA_900303285.1 Rhinella marina
ACAGGGACAGGGACAAACAAGGGACACAGAATGACGGGACAGGCACACACAGGGACAGTCACACAGAGGGAAAGGAACACACACACACAGGAATAGGGACACACACAGGGACAGGGACAAACACAGAGACACAGAGGGACAGACAGACACACAGGGACAGGGACACACATAGGGAAAGACACACACAGAGCTAGGCCTCACCAAACTCCAGCATGGCTCCTCTCTGTACACACAGCAACACAGCTCTCTGCTCCTCTAGATCCTCCCCCGCTGGTCATATGGGCGGATGACGTCAGGAAGGTCCTTTAGCCCACGAAGAATCACTATCAATCCCTGGACTTAAGGGGTGAGGGGACCTACAGAGTGTGGGGGTGGGGGTTCAGAGCATAATGGAATACAAATGGGCGGGCTGCAGGCCACCCCAATGCCTCATATTAACTAATTAATTATTAATAAACTGACTAAGTATGTGTAGGAGTATTGCAGCTGCGTGGTCTGCCTATATTGGCAGCACGCCACTGCCTACCTGCCCTGCTACTCCAGTCTCTGTTCCCTTAGGGAACATACACGATGACCTGTGACCTCTTAAAGGGTCAGTTTGCACATCTGCAAATCCTTCGCCAGCCAATAGCTGAAGATCCCTGAGTTATATAAAGCACTCTCTCCAGCAAGAAGGTGCCTGAGCTTAAGGTTCCCTGTGATCAGCAAAGGTTTTTGGAAGACTTGTGCTTTAGCGATTCTCTTGTGCTACCCAGTTTGGATTCCAGGATGTGTTCCTGCTGTGTACTCATCCTGTTTGTGTACTCCTAACCTCACAGTTCAGCTTTCAGTTCAAGCTTGTGTTTAAGTTCTCCTTGTCTGTTTGCCTGCCTGTGCCACAGTCTTGATTCCTGCCTCCTTTTTCTGCATCCAGCAGTATCCCATCCGCCAGTTCTCCTAGTGTCATCAGTTCTGTTTTGCCATTATCTGCAGTTCCAGTATTAGAAACTGTCCTGACTTCCTCCGTGATTGTAGTATGGGTTCCCTGGGCTTCAGCTATCCAGCCAAGTTTCCTACAGTTCCTACAGTTCTACCTCTGTCCTACAGTGACCTCTACAGTGCCCGTCCCTTTAACAGTGACCTCCACAGCGCCCTCCCCTTTAACTGTGACCTCCACAGCAGCTAGGGTGGCCACTGTCCTCACCCCAGAAAGACGGACCTCACCAGGCCATTCCCCCAAACGTGAAGCAGCACCCCCAGTTCCCCTGAAGCCACACCACTAAACATGAGGCCACGCCCCCTAGCTCTGTGAAGATACGAAGGAGAAGCTGTCTGAGCATGAGCTACTGAAAGGTTGAAAATCCCTGCGTCCGTTCAGGCAATGCGCCGGACGGAGAACAGGTAGCCAGAAAACTGGACTGTCCAGCCTAAAGCCGGACATCTGGCCACCCTAACATCAGCCTGCCCCTAGGGTGGCCAGAGGTCCGGTTTTAGGCTGGACAGTCTGGCTTTCAGACTCCCTGTCCACTGTCCAGCGCAGGGCCTGGATGGACACAGGGATGTCCACCCTTTCAAGAGCTCACGCTGAGACAGCTTCTCCTCCGTGTCTTCACGGAACCAGGGGGCGTGGCCTCGTGTTTAGGGGTGTGGCATCATGGGGACCGGTGGCACAGCTTCATGTTGGGGGAAGGCTGGACATTCTGACTTTCAGACTCCCTGTCCTCTGTCATGCTTAGGGCCTGGATGGACACAGGGGGCGTGGCCTCGTGTTTAGAGGTGTGGCATCATGGGGACTGGTGGCACGGCTTCACGTAGGGGGGAGGCTGGACAGTCTGGCTTTCAGACTCCCTGTTCTCTGTCATGCGCAGGGCCTGGATGGACTCAGGGATGTCCTTTTGAACAGCTCACTCTGCAGTCTGAGCATGAGCTGCAGGGAAAAAGTCAACCTCCTCTCTCCCCTGCAGCTGACAGAAGTTGATTTTTACCTTCATTTTTTCAATCCCCGTCAAATGTGGCGTGGAAGGGGAGTGATCTGACTGAGTCGGGGGCGTGACTTAGTGGGACCTGGGAGTGGGGCTTTTAAGTCCTTCTTTTGAAGGTTGCCTAAATTACAGGTCGATGCCATAGTAATTTAGGAGGAAAGTGGGTAGAAGTGGAAGAAAACATCTGTTATTACTACTGGAGGTAAATATGTAAATTTTACATTATATGAGGTAATGATTGATGATGAATTAGTCTAAAACATAAGTTATATGAATTAGTCTAAAACATAAGTTATATTTATGGTAACCGGAATATCCCTTTACCGGAGGTTTTTTCGGTCATGCATTTTCGTTTTGCGCTCCCTGCCTTCAAACAGCCATAACTCTTTTATTTTTCTGTTCACATAGCTGTATGAGGGCTTGTTTTTTGCGGGACAAGTTGTACTTTCCAACGCCACCATTTAATATTTCATACGGTGTAGTGGGAAGCGGGAAAAAAATTCCAAACCGGGTGAAATTGCAAAGAAAATGCTATTCCGCTACAGTTCTACGGGTTTCTTATTTACAGCGTTCGATGTGCATTAAAACTGATCCGTTACTTTCATTCTACTGGTCAGTACGAATCCGGCAATACCTAATATGTATAGTTTTTCCTGCGTTTTCATAGTGATAAAATAATTAGAAAGTTGCCCTTTTTTTTTTTTTTTTCCTTGTCAAATCTTGACCCCTATAACTTTTTGGTATTTATGTGTACAGAGCTGTATGGGGGCTAATTTTTTGCAGGACGATCTGAAGTTTTTATTGATACCATTCTGGGGTGTGTATGACTTTTTGATCACTTTTTATTTATTTTTTTTTAGAAAAAAAAAGCGACAAAAAACGGCAAATTGCCATTTGGACGCTTTTTTCCGCCACACAATTCGCCGTATTGGAATTTTTTTTTTATATTTTAAAAGTACGGGCGTTTTCGGTCACGGTGATACCCATGATGTCTATATTTATTGTTATTTAGGTATTTATTTTTTACTTATACAGAAAGGGGGGTGATTTGAACTTTTACATCTTTTTTATTTTTTATATATTTTTTAACATTTTTTTTTAATTTTTTTTTACTATTAGAAAGCTCAAATATGGGCTTATATATTGTGGCTTTTTTTTCTTTATGAGCAATTATGGATTTTATAGACTCAGAAATCCATGAGTTGCTCATTTCTTATCCTGGCCTGCCATCTAGTGGCCAGAATAAGAATTGCACTTTGAAAACTGTAATCCTCACCAGCGAGGATTACAGTTTTCATATGGTGTACAGACACCCCGATTGGCCACACGGGGTGTCTGTACACCACCCGGAAGACGCCGCCGATGGCGGTAAGTAGCGGCAAGTCTCTGCTGTTAGAAACAGCAGAGACTTGCCGGCCATGACGCCCGCCGCACCCGCGAGCGGGCGCCATGTGCCCGCATCGCCCCAGCGCCGTACATGTAAGTTAAGGACCAGGCCATTTTTAGCAAATCTGACATGTCTCACTTTATGTGGTGATAACTTTAGAACGCTTTTACTTATCCAGGCCATTCTGAGATTGTTTTCTTGTCACATATTGTACTACATGACAGTGGTAAATTTGAGTCAAAATATTTCATTCTTATTTATTAAAAAATGCCAAATTTACCAAAAATTTAGAAAAATTAGCAAATTTCCAAATCTCAATTTCTCTACTTTTAAAATACATAGTAATGCCTCCAAAAATAGTTATGACTTTACATTCCCCATGTATCTCCTTCAGGTTTGGATCACTTTGAAAATTACATTTTATTTTTTTGGGACGTTAGAAGGCTTAGAAATTTAGAAGCAAATCTTGAAATTTTTCACAAAATTTCCAAAACCCACTTTTTAAGGACCAGTTCAGGTTTGAAGTCACTTTGTGAGACTTTCATCATAGAAACCACCCAAAAATGACTCCATTTTAGAAACTACACCCCTCAAGGTATTCAAAACTTATTTTACAAACGTTATTAACCCTTTAGGTGTTCCACAAGAATTAAAGGAAAATGTAGCCAAAATTTCTGAATTTCACTTTTTTGACAGATTTTCCATATGAATCATTTTATTCTGAGAATAAAGCAAGGGTTAACTGCCAAACAAAACTCAGTAATTATTACCCTGATTCTGTAGTTTACAGAAATGCCCCATTTGTCATCGTAAACTGCTGTACAGGCACACGGCAGGGCACAGAATGAAAGGAACGCCAGGGCAGATTTCACTGGAAAAAGTTTAAGTTGCCATGTCACATTTGATGCACCCCTAGAGTAGGAAACTCCAAAAAACTGACCCCATTTTGGAAACTACGGGATAAGTTGGCAGTTTTGTTAGTGCTATTTTAGGGTACATATGATTTTTGGTAGCTCTATATTACACTTTTTGTGAGGCAAGGTAACAAAAACTAGCAGTTTTGGCATTGTTTTTATTTTTTGTTATTTACAACATTCATCTCACAGGTTAGATCGTGTGATATCTTTATAGAGCAGGTCGTTACGGACGCGGCAATATCTAATATGTATACTTTTTTTATTTATTTAAGTTTTACACAATATTTTTGAAGCACAAAAAAAAAATCATGTTTCAGTGTCTCCATAGTCAGAGAGCTGTAGTTTTTTTATTTTTTGGGCGATTGTCTCGGGTAGGGGCTCATTTTTTGCGGGATGAGATGACGGTTAGATTGGTACTATTTTTGGGGGCATACACTTTTTTGATCGCATGGTATTACATTTTTTGTGATGAAATGTGACAAAAAATGACTTTTTTTAGACAGTTTTTATTTTTTATTTTTTACGGTGTTTACCGGGCGGGCTGGATCATGTGATATTTTCATAAAGCAGGTTTTTACGGACGTGGCGATACCTAATATGTATATTTTTTATTTTTTTTTCTATTTTTATGTGTTTCTTTATGGGGAAGGGGCTTTTTTTTTTTGAAACTTTATTATTTTTTTTTAATTTTTTTTTTTGTTAAAACACTTTTATTTAACTTTTTTTTTTTACATTTCACTTATGTCCCAGTAAGGGACTTTAACATTTCAGGGTCTGATCCCTGATTGAATGCAGCACAATACATCTGTATTGTGCTGCATTCAACTGTGAGACGCTGACCGTTGCCTAGGAGACCCAGCGCAGTGGCTGGGTCTCCTGGGCTTCCATAGATGGGAGTCCCGATGCCTCTGGGCAAGGCATCGAGGCTTCCATCTCAGCCATCGGGCCCTCCCCCCACCGCCTCACTGGGACCCGATGGCTTTAAAAGCTGCCGCAATTACCTTGTATGCCGCGGTCAGCGTGACCGCGGCATACAAGGGGTTAATCCGCCTGCATCGGTGTAATCACCAGTGCTGGCGGATACAGCAGAGGCCCGGCTGTTAGTATCAGCCGGGCCCCTGCTGCAGATTGCGGCAGCGGGGCAGCAGCAGCACGTTAACCCTAGGACGAGAATGCTCGTCCTAGGGAGTTAAGTAACACCATATTAGGACGAGCATTCTCGCATTCTCGCATTCTCGTCCTAGGTCGGCAACGTGTTAAATATACCCATGCGAAGCAATGTTTTCTTCCACTGCTACCCACTGTGTTTCCTCAAATTACCATGGCATTGACCTATAATTCAGGCCACCCTGAAAAGAAGAACCTAAAAGCACCCCCCCCAAGGTCCCGGTAAACCACGCCCCCGACCCGGTCAGGTCATGCCCCCTCCCACTCCGCAGCCAATGGGGATTGAAAAAATGAAGGTAAAAATCAACTTCTGTCAGCTGCATTGACTTTCTCTCTGCAACGACACACAGAAACATTAAATGAAATAGATGAAATATACCCAGGCGAAGCCGGGTCTTTCTGCTAGTAATATATATATATATATATATATATATATATATATATATATTAGAGATGAGCGAATCATTGAAAAAATTATTCGCCGAACATTCGTCGAACATTTCTTAAAATTCGTATATTCGACGAATAGATTCGTTGTATTTGCGTACAAAATATACGTTATTATGTGCTATTAGCGAACATTCGCTCACTTATAACGAACGTTCATTTACAAAATGTATGCAACTTCTTAGAAGACGTACGCATGAGCGTACAAATAGCTTACGAATCTCAGCGTACTATTGTCTGAGCGATTACGTAATACACAGGCACGTATGAGGAGAGGCCGCGGCGTGCACTCCTCAGAGGCAGAGCCAATATTCGAGACATATATATGGTAAAGTGCAAAGACATTATTATAGGTATAATATAAAAATGTTAAATATCACCTACCTAGTATGCTCACGGACACGTTTAAGTCTCTTTTCTTCTGACGCTTGTTATAGAACTGGAGCAGAGTCCCAAACTCAGTCGCAATTTGTAATCCACATAGGTAAAATTCTAATCCAAATGGGTAAAAAAAAACAGCAAAGGTTCCTTAAAAATCCTCTTTCAAGGGGCTCCCCAAATAACCTGAAAAGGGGGAAAAAGGGATGAGGCGCACAAATGCGCAACTTAATTTCCTGAGTTGCCTCGTCATCCTCCCACGCTGGAGAAAGGGGCGGAACTACCAAGGAGGAGTCTGCATCGCTGAATTGAATTCGTACGCAACAGCGTATAGAGTAACTACCAGGGAAAAGTCTGCATCGCTGAATTGAATTCGTACGCGACAGCGTATAGAGTAACTAAATTATAGGTAGAATAGTGTATAATTTATAGGACACACTACGTAGCGAATGCGTACAAAAGCGAAGCGAATCACCTAATATTCGGATTCGCTTCGCAGCTGAAAAAAATAAAATAAATAAATAAAAAAAAATTAAATATATATATATATATATACACTTTATGCTGCTTTGAAAGAAGAAGGAAAAAAATTAACTACAAATGTTCAAAAGCCTAAACTAATTAAGCACTATGGGCATTAGAATTAGTAACACCTCTGACCTTGCCGAGAGTAGCTGGCCTCAGTTGCTACACTCCATTTGAAACCATATCCTCAACACATATAGCTACATGCCATCATTTCTTCTGACAGAGAAACTCTCTCTATGCTTCCATATGAAATCAGAAGCAAATGGAGGTACAGTATGGACTGGATATATAGTACATATATATAGTACATGTATAGTATAAGTTTTGAATTGCTACCAAACAACCTGCCTCGATATCATTGCTGATGTCGGGGAAGAATTGCACTAAAGCGTGCTGCTACTATATGTATTTCAAGTTCTATGCTGCACTTAGTAAAAAGGACATTATTATGTTCAACTCTAGCTTCATTCTTCAGTACTTTACTTTCACTGCAATGGACCCCAGGGATCAACGGCCAGAGGTAGGACACCATGACTCTACATTAAGGCCACTACCACTACCACCTCTATATTTCACTGGCTGCTATATTATAGCAAGAATGAGTCCTATACATGGCAGGACCCCAAAATCACAAATCATGGACTTTTGGCTCGGCTTAACAGGGCCTGACATGATGACTAGAGATGAGCAAAGTTTTCAAAAATTCGATTTGGCAACTTTGCAGAAGTTAGCCAAAAAATTTGATTAGTTATGAATTAATTTGTCATGAATGGCTATAAATCAGGTATAACCAGGCCACTCTTTCTTACGGTATGGCCACACGGAGCAGCCATGGTGCAGGTGGATTTTGACCATGCTGTGGTGATGAACCATGCGGCCAATTAGCCTGCAGCTGCCTTTCATTTTATAATGAAGACCGCACTATATAGTCCTTCATTGTTAATGGCCACACAGCAACTTTAAATAGAGAATGTTTCTGGTATAGGGTTTAGCTGGTTAGGTGGGGGCACAATATGCTGGCATACCCACTTCTCCAACCCCAGCGCTCTCCTGCCCTACAGGTGGGACCCCTTCTTCTGCCATCTGCTTTTCCTCCTTTTCCACATCATCTAATATTAATGACAATAAGTCATCATCCAGCTCCTCCTCTCTCTGAATCTTACTGACTTTTCTAGGAAGTAAAGCCAGCAAAAGATGAGGATTGTCATCGTTAAGACCTGACAACCCTAAAGAGTTAAGACTGGCATGCTAGCACCATAATAATAAAGTCTTCCATCTTATTGGTATTGAATTACAGGTACATGGCTGATGTAGGAATAAGTAAATATAGGAATAAATAAATAAAATACGCAGAATAAGTCTCCCTGCAGTCTCCCTGCACTCTCCCTGTAGTCTCCCTGCATTCTCCCTCTCCAATATTCTTCTATTAATTTATTTCAGCAACACTGTCCCTAACACATGAGTGCTTGCCACATCTCTCCCTATGCTCAGCTCACAGGACAATGGTGGAGACAATGCAAGATGAGGGTTTTATATGACTGTGACATCACAGGGGATGACTATCTGCGGACTGACTGGCTGCACGGCATTGTGGGTGATTTTGTGTTCCTGGGCTTCTTACATTCACTCTGTAACATGTTCAGCAACCATTTTAGGAGAAAACTGATTCGTTGCCACGAAGCGCAATGAAATTCTGATTCGTTGCAAATCAAAGCTTTCCTTAACTTCGAACCGAAATCCCCTTCGAATGCTTTGCTTCACTCAACACTAGTGATGACGTTTTCACTGCCTGGTCCTGTCAATCAAAGGGGAGAGGGTGCGGCAGTTGCAGAGAGAGCTGAGCTTCTAGGTGTAGCAGCAACACCCCCATTGCTCTTAGAGGCTTATTTGCATATATTAAAATATTGTTTTGCAGGCACATATGAACACGGGACCAATACAGATGCCTTCAGCTGCCAAATGTACATCCAACAGGTCAGCCAGTTTCATAGGCACAAATCTGCTGACAGATGCCCTTTAATAGAGGGGGTTTATAAAAAGAACATGCCCTAATAGGGTATAACAAGAGGTTGCCTAAAGCAGTCAGAGAAGATTAACTCCATGGGGCACGCTCATTTATTTTCTCTAGACGAGACTTAGATTTCAGCAGTTCAGAAGCACATACATATAAGTCCTTTGTTCTACTTTTCTTTGACTTCATTGATAAAACCCACTGTGATTTCAAATGTGTCATTAATTCCTATGGCAAAAAAAGGTGAAGTTCTCTGTGTAATTTATGTCAGTGCTGTCACCGCCAGCTCACAAGCACACCATGAAGCCGCTGTTTGCTTTATTTTATTCAGCTTGGAAGCCAAGTCTTTATCCATCACTTCTATGCAATGACAAACTAATCATATCCGCCATCTTTTACGGCAAAAATTAGGCTAACGTTCATTTTTTTCCATGCTGTTGCAACCTTAGCATTCAACGTCCATAACTGAACGTTCTAATATTCGCACTTATATCAACCATGCTGGTCAATAATATAAAACGGTAAATGCTTCAGAATTTGTGTGATGCATGACAATTAGTACAGTCAGCACTTGCCTCCAGCAAGAACAGGTATGAAACTACAGATCTGAATTCAGATTTTGGAGACTGTTAGAAGAAACAAGGAAAAGAGAATATGCGGAATGAAGTACTCAATAGTTTAACACCTTAGTGACCAGCCCGTTTTGGGCCTTAACGACCAAGTGATTTTTTTCTTCATTTTTCCATTGTCGCATTGCAAGAGCTATAACTTTTTTTTTTCGTCAATTCAGTCGTATGAGGGTTGTTTTTTCAGGATAAACTGTAGTTTTTAATGGCACCATTTTGGGGTAGACATACCTTACTGATCAACTTTTATTAACTCTTTCTAGAAAAAAAAAAAGAATTACTGCTACTGAGTTTTTATGTTAGAAATCTTACGGTGTTCATTTTTTGAGTATAAATAACATGATACCATTACTCTCTGTTATATATATGTCTATGTTTTACTGATTTTGCACAATAAAAAGCCTTTAAAAAAAAAAAGAAAAAAATATCTTTGCATTGCTGTATCTTAAGACCCTTTTTTTATTTTTTGTTTTACGGAGCTGTGTGAGGGCTTAGTTTTTGTAGGATAACTTGTACATTTCATTGGTATAATTGTGATCTCTTTCTATTTCGTTATGGGGGGGGGGGGCAAATAAGCAAAAACAAAAAACAACAATCCTGGCTTTTCTATGGTGTTCATCTTATGGAAAAAAATTACATGATAATTGTCTTGTGCAGGTCATAGGGAGGGGATTTTATTTTTACATTTTTGTCTATTAAGAAGCTTTTTTTTAACTTTTTTAAACTATTTACTAGTCCCACAAAGGGACCTTAACAGCTGACCTTTTGATCACTAAATGAATTGTACAGCTTATGCTGTACAAATGTATTACACTGTCAGAGCTATACTGTCACCTTCTGAGTGCACCAGAGAGGTGCAGCCTCATGGAAAACACTGGAGGCATGCCCTTCATTTGCTCTGTAGCTGCCGTGCACAGACATTGGCACCCACATGCTTAGATGCCACAGTCATGAGTTGGGGACACTAAGTGCCATGCTACACAACAAGCAGCTTGCATATATAAAGGGACAATCACCTATCTGTCAGTCACCCCTTCTCCAAACACCTCCTCTAAATACAGGCTTCTACCCATTTCCTGCCTGTTTCATGTCCTCTTGAGAAATGGAAGCTGGAGCCTCTTCTTTTTGTGCTCCACCGCCTGTTTCATATCAGGTTTCTGTGTAGGGCTCATTTAATTGCCCTACACAGTGCTCCTCATCCTTGCTGTCTGTATGATGTCATCACAGGTCACTGTCCTGACCTCGGAACTATAACATTGTCAGTGCAGTTCCTTTAGGGGGCCTTACTCTTAGATGATTCACGTAAGTGATGAGGTCATCCAAGGTCCTTGAGATGTTCAGGTCTCTGAACCGCAATGATGATGAAGAGTTTGCATCATATGTGCAGTTACGCCACAGTGGTAGGATGCAAGACCTTATTTAAGAATGCACAACTGTACCCTGTTCACCCAAGTGGCAGGGTTTCATCATGGCATGATAACAAAAAAGAATTGGGACTTTATGGTGGAGGCTCTTTCTTTCCTCTTGGTGGTGGCTTTCAAACTGTTCGGCTCTGCATAATAATGAACTTCCCCCTTACTTGTTATTGCTCTGATGGTTTTCTGATGGTGTTCCCCTTTTCTTCGTCTTTAGTGTTGTCTAGTGCTTGTTGTCAGGGGTTATGGCCACCACTGTGATAGCGGTGGCCATGCTTGTGCATTGCCTTCTCTTCTAGGGCTCTGGTGGTGCAAATCAGCACTCATGCGTAGCAGCTCCCGTCCCCGCCACCTCTCTGCATATCAGAAGAAATCAATAGAACAGCTCCTGGGCATACGCTGTACTGTCAATCAAACTTGATGATAGCAACCCCAACAGATACAGAAAGTGGGGATCTATGGCAGTTGAAGGATAGTGATCAGCACAGATGGAAAACCCCTTTAAAGAGGGTGTCTAATGAAGACAGCCTCTGTCCAAATAATGGAATATGGACATCAGAGATGGATTGAGTCCCCTTCTTGGAACCTTCCCATGAACCACAACAGAGAGCTGCTCTGTGAGAGAAGATCCCATTCTGACTCAAGCCATGCTTGGAGTAATGGTCACTATGTAATACTACATTTTACCCTGCTTAAGTTGCTGATTTCTCTGGTATAATCAGCTGTTTGCCATGGGTGACAATTAAAGGGATTTTCTAGCCAAAAAACTGCAGTGATCTGCAAAATCTAGTGTTTGGCTGTAGTGGACACATGGTCCCATATCTCGATGTCATCTCTGGACCAAGATGCAGGGAGTAGCAAAGGACTAGGCAGTGGTGGTATGGAAGCAGTAAGGGATCCATGAGGTGATTTTAGTATCAGTTTTAAGTCTGTCTTTGCTTTGTGAGGTTGCACCAAATTTATGAAATGGTGCACAGTAATAATGTATTTGGAATGTGGTGTATGACTATGTTTGTAAAAGTACACCAGGGAGTGGCCTGGCATGGAGATAAGGCTTTTTTGTGACATTTTGATAACCGAGATTTAAAAGGGGTCCTAATTAGAGATGAGCGAGCATACTCGTCCGAGCTTGGTGCTCGTTCGAGTATTAGGGTACTCGTAAGTGCTCGCTGTTCGGACGAGTATCTCGCCATACTCGAGGAAATGGCAACTTCCGCATCGTGCTTTTTTGGCGCCTATAAACACAGCCAATCACAAGCCAGGAGACTCTGCGGTACACCCAGCATCACGTGGGGCCCTTACATGTCGATAGCAGGGGTTGGCTGGCCTGATCAGGTGACCCTGGAATATACTACCGACTGGCCGCGGTGCTCGGCTCAGATGCCGTCTGGATGTCGTTAGGGATAGAGCTGCTGCCTTTCAGGGACAGTGTTAGGGCCTGAATTTAGTTGTCTGTTAGGCAGGAATCACCCACAAAGAACCCAACAGCCCTTCTAAGGGCTAGAAGAAATTTTTTTTTGTCTCCTGGCTTGGCTGGCTGGCTGGCACTAGTAGTGCAGCTATCACCATATCTAATCCTGTTTTTTTTTTATTGTTCTATCTCAGTGATACAAATCCATTGCACACAGCAGTGTGGAACCATTCTGTGTGTCACAGTTCAGCACTGACTCACTCCAATCCATATATACTGTCCAGGTGACACTTTCTGTACGTCACAGAATACAACCAAGTCATTTGCTACCAATAACGTATACAGCTTGATCCAGAAAACTCTCTGTGCGACATTTGTCTGGGTCGCAGTCTAAATAGCCACCGTTAACAGGGTGTCAGTCAGTTCTACCATAGTTTCTGCACGCCACGTTCCCAAAAAAACAAAATTTAAAAAAAAATTATTTTTTCAGTTGTTTTAGCTCAGTGATACAAATCCATTTTACTCAGCTGCGTGTAACCTTTCTGTGTGTCACAGTTCAGCACACTCGCTCCGATCCGTATATACTGTCCAGGCGACACTTTCTGTACGTCACAGAATACAACCAAGTCATTTGCTACCAATATCATCTACAGCTTGATCCAGAAAACTCTCTGTGCGACATTTGTCTGGGTTGCAGTCTAAATAGCCACCGTTAACAGGGTGTCAGTCAGTTCTACGATAGTTCCTGCACGTCACGTTCCCAAAAAAAACAAAATAAAAAAAAAATGTAAAAAAAAAATATAAAAAAAAAATAAGTTTTTCAGTTGTTTTAGCTCAGTGATACAAATCCATTTTACTCAGCTGCGTGTAACCTTTCTGTGTGTCACAGTTCAGCACACTCGCTCCGATCCGTATATACTGTCCAGGCGACACTTTCTGTACGTCACAGAATACAACCAAGTCATTTGCTACCAATATCATCTATAGCTTGATCCAGAAAACTCTCTGTGCGACATTTGTCTGGGTTGCAGTCTAAATAGCCACCGTTAACAGGGTGTCAGTCAGTTCTACCATAGTTCCTGCACGTCACGTTCCCAAAAAAACAAAATTTTTAAAAAAAATAAAAAAACAAAATTTAAAAGAAAATAAGTTTTTCAGTTGTTTTAGCTCAGTGATACAAATCCATTTTACTCAGCTGCGTGTAACCTTCCTGTGTGTCACAGTTCAGCACACTCGCTCCGATCCGTATATACTGTCCAGGTGACACTTTCTGTACGTCACAGAATACAACCAAGTCATTTGCTACCAATATCATCTACAGCTTGATCCAGAATACTCTCTGTGCGACATTTGTCTGGGTCGCAGTATAAATAGCCACCGTTAACAGGGTGTCAGTCAGTTCTACGATAGTTTCTGCACGTCACATTCCCAAAAAAACAAAATTTTAAAAAAATTAGTTTTTCAGTTGTTTTAGCTCAGTGGTACAAATCCATTTTACTCAGCTGCGTGTAACCTTTCTGTGTGTCACAGTTCAGCACACTCGCTTCGCTCCGTATATACTGTCCAGGCGACACTTTCTGTACGTCACAGAATACAACCAAGTCATTTGCTACCAATATCATCTACAGCTTGATCCAGAAAACTCTGTGTGCGACATTTGTCTGGGTCGCAGTATAAATAGCCACCGTTAACAGGGTGTCAGTCAGTTCTACGATAGTTTCTGCACGTCACATTCCCAAAAAAACAAAATTTAAAAAAAAATTAGTTTTCAGTTGTTTTAGCTCAGTGATACAAATCCATTTTACTCAGCTGCGTGTAACCTTTCTGTGTGTCACAGTTCAGCACACTCGCTCTGATCCATATATACTGTCCAGGTGCCACTTTCTGTACGTCACAGAATACAACCAAGTCATTTGCTACCAATAACATCTATAGCTTGATCCAGAAAACTCTGTGTGCGACATTTGTCTGGGTCGCAGTCTAAATAGCCACCATTAACAGGGTGTCAGTCAGTTCTACCATAGTTCCTGCACGTCACGTTCCCAAAAAAACAAAATTAAAAAAAAATATATAAAAAACAAAATATAAAAAAAATAAGTTTTTCAGTTGATTTAGCTTAGTGATACAAATCCATTTTACTCAGCTGCGTGTAACCTTTCTGTGTGTCACAGTTCAGCACACTCGCTCTGATCTGTATATACTGTCCAGGCGACAGTTTCTGTACGTCACAGAATACAACCAAGTCATTTGCTACCAATATCATCTACAGCTTGATCCAGAATACTCTCTGTGCGACATTTGTCTGGGTCGCAGTATAAATAGCCACCGTTAACAGGGTGTCAGTCAGTTCTACGATAGTTTCTGCACGTCACATTCCCAAAAAAACAAAATTTAAAAAAAAATTAGTTTTTCAGTTGTCTTAGCTCAGTGGTACAAATCCATTTTACTCAGCTGCGTGTAACCTTTCTGTGTGTCACAGTTCAGCACACTCGCTTCGCTCCGTAAATACTGTCCAGGCGAAACTTTCTGTACGTCACTTAATTCTACCAGACTGAACAAGTTTGTGGGTTTCAGTACACCAGGCCTGTTTAATTTTTTTTTTTATATCATACACTTATATACAAAAAATGTTGAACCCCAGGGCTAAGGGTCGAGGACGAGGGCGTGGGCGTGGGCATTCAATTACTGCAGGGGGCAGAGGCCGTGGTCCTGGGCAGGGTGAGACAGTACCTGCTGATGAGGGAGCAGGGGAATTCCGCAGAGCTACACTCCCTAGCTTCATGTCTCAACTTACAGGGACACGTGGTAGAGGACTGTTGAAACCACAACAGTGCGAACAGCTGATCTCGTGGATTGCGGACAATGCTTCAAGTAATTTGTCCACCAGTCAGTCTTCCACGCAGTCCACCCACGTTACCCAAGGGAGCACTCCTATGGCTCCTCCACCTCAACCTCCTTCCCCCCAGTCTGCCCCCTCCCAGGAAAATTTGGAATGCGATCCGGCATACTCTCAGGAACTGTTTTCTGGACCCTT